>JAGFNK010000101.1:0-131280 GCA_025769875.1 Russula earlei | reverse complement strand
TGCCCTGCCCATTGAGCCTGCAGCACCACATAGTCAGCCTACAACTCACAAGGCAGAAAGCCCACCTGCGCAATCCACCACAGGATGACCAAAGCGTGCTATGCACATGCTCACACTCAACCATGGTGATGAAGCAGAGGAGTCGGATGAAGTGGAAGCAGAAATGGCACCACACACCAAACTGCAGAGCATCATAGTGGATGCGACTCCACCTGTCCAACCTAAAATGGCACAAAGTCAGCCCACAATACATGAAAGTGGGAATGCACCTGCCACTGGACAACCAAAACACACCACACATGTGCCCACACCTGACCATAGCAGCAAAGCACAGGAACTGGACCAAGTGGAAGTGGACAAGGATTTGCATGCCAAACCACAAACCACCAATCCCATGTCCTATGCCAAGGCGATTGCCTGGACAGGCACCACTGAATGGGTAAAGGTGTGAAAAGTCGAGAAACATGTGTCCAACAACACTAGTGTCCTCAAAAGTGTGCCACATCCAAAGAATGGAGATGCAGTGGGCAAGCGAATAGACCTTCTAAATGGAAAGGGGGCCAAATCAAAATACTCAAACATGCAAGGCCCACATCATCACACAGGGACTCACCCAAGTTGAGGGAAACAATCCCAATGACATTATGCCACCAGAGAACTGGCACTCCCTTGCAACAGCCTGGCCCTTGCTGCAGAACAAAGTCGAGAAGTCCATCAGATGGACATCAAGTCCACCTACCTAGACAGAGAGCAGATGGACAAGATCTTCATGGAAATGGGCCCAGGGAATAACCACCAATGGATGCATGACCACGTGACCCAGTACACCTGAGGTACGAGCGACCACTGCCTGACCTTCCAGCATGACTCTGGCATCCAGCCGATCTTGGTCAGACACGTTGACCCTGATTGGACCAGCAAAGCCCATTCTGAACTTCATCCTCATGTTGACAGGTGGGGCCATAAACTGGAGCCAAAAGAAGCAAACCCTGGTTGCACTCTTGAGCACCAAAGCAGAGCACACCATGGGCACATGTGCTGCTGAGGAAGCTGCAAGGCTGAGGCAATTACTCACCAGATTGGGTCAAGACACCCCATCTCCTCATGATCTCTCCACATCAACAACCAGTTGACCATTGCCATCTCCAGGAACCTCAAGTTCCACAACTGCACCAAATGCGCTGAGGTGCAACACCACCTCTTGCAGCAAAAGAGTCAACTTGCAGGGAATCAATCTTGCTTACACTCCATCAGAAGGGAAAATAGCTGGTGTATTGACAAAAAGGTCCCAGCTGCAAGAAGTACAAATGTCTTTGCAATGGAGATGGGAGGGAACGTGCACCACTTGGGCTGAGGGGGTATGTTGGACATGCAGCTGCTAAGTGCCACACAAATGGACAACCCAGACTGTACGTGTAAATAATTTGAATTTAGTTATCATTTGTTTTCCCTCAGTCTTTTATACACAAGACTGAGGTCAGTACAACATCCCTTTATAGCTCCCTTTATAGCTAATACTGTACATAGCTCTCATTCTATAGGTTAGATGACTAACCAATACAGTCTTTTATACACAAGACTGAGCTCTCATTCTATAGCTTCAACAGTATCAACCCCACCCATCTTGGTTGCAGCTTCATCTGCCACCCCCACCTTGTCTCATCGCCCTCAGCCTCATCTGTTGCCTCATCTGCTGCCACAGTAGTCTTAGTCATGCCAGCTGCTGACTTTGCATCAGCCTCTGTCTTAGCCTCACCTGCACTCATCAGTTCAGCCCAGCCCACAGTATCACCAGCATAGCCAGCCATTTCCATCTCTGCCATGCCCTCAGCCACAGTTGTCTCAGTCCCAGCTGCCTTCATTGCCACCACCACTTTGTCCTCACTGTCTGCCATCTCCCTTCCTGCTGCTGCACTCTCTCCATCACCTCCACTCCATCCATCTTCACCATTGCACCAGTTCTGTCCACCACCGCCTCCTTGGTCTCACCCTCAGTCTTTATCTCAGCACCTGCCGCATCAGTCTCAGTTTTGCATGACACCAGTATGACAGCACCATCACCACCCCATGTGACCAGCTCACCCCAGAAGACCAAGAAGGCCCCAGCTGTGAACTTAGCCACAACACACCACAACAGGAGCAGAAGCAGCTGCCACACTGCTGCCACAGGAGAAGTAGCCACCAATGCCAACAGCACACAGCACACTGCCTCCCACATCACCTCCCTGTCCATTTGCACACTCTCACCCATGTCTGCTGCTGACACCTGCAGTGGAGACAACCCTGCCACCACCATTGCAAGACAACAAATGCCACCCCTGCACAAGCCACCCCATGTATCCTCCTTCTCAAGTCCTTGCCACCTATGCCTCCGCTCCTCATCCACACCTGCTGTAACCACCTGCAATGGAGATGACCATGCCACCACTGCCATGCAGCCACCATGTCATCACCACCACCCTCGTCTCCATTGCCTCCATTTCCCCATTGCCCTCACCTCCTCTGTCATTGCCATCACCAATCACCACCTTTGCATCTTCTACAGCACAAGCAGCCACTACTGCTGCCTCGATTCAGATGTGAATGGCTCAAAACACTTGCATTCAGACAATTGACTGAGGACAGTCAAAGTTTCAAGCCCCTGGGGGGTGTAAGGTAGCCATATGGCTGGCCATGGAACGACATGTGGAAATGCAATATGACATAATGCCTCCTCCTATCCTTTGCCACCTCCCTCTTGTTCCAGGCTGTCCACTGACCACACACCACAAGCCACCTCATGTGTGACATTGAGACCTCGATTGCATTGCCCAGCCCTCACCACTGACCATGCATCAATGCCATGCCCTGTCACGGTAACTAGCCATGTCAGTTCACAAGCGGAAAACAAGTCGATGATAGAGAGGTGTCAAAGAAACGGGCTGGTTCCTGTGTATAATGAGTAAGGATCCCTGCAGCGGTCGAAGTGTTTTATGCTAAACAGGTTATGGCCAATAGACCCTTCCTAGTACAACTCGGTCTGTTGAGAAGCTAGGGTAAGTTTATAATGTGATAGACTAGGGCTGGTTCCACTAGCTATATGCGTTCAAGTCCATTGGGGACCTTGAACAACGCAGAGAGAGTAGAGGAAGGTAGGTCTTAAAGGAGGAGAGCTCTTCTCAGGGGAGTGAAGAGAGACTCTTAGGGAAGGAAGGGAAAGGCAAAAAGTAGATGGTAGATGGTGTGTTGAGAGTTGATGAAATGGAGAGGTGATGTGGTTTGAGGATTAGGAGCAAAGTGGGTTGTAAGAGAATATGTTTGGACAAGAGTAGGTTGGATTCTACAAGAGACCAAGCTTAGGGCTTTGGTCACAAAGTACTGAGCTTATATATACAGGAGAAGCGCAGCAATAGCTGCGCTTTGACTGTGCTACTAGTATAGTAGGAGTCATAATAAGTAGGAGTCATAGGAATGAGGCCATGAATGAGTCAGGACCAAGTAACTGTGCTGCACAGTAGGTGCGCAGCATTGCACAGTCAAAACTAAGAAGTGAACATAAATGGAAAGAGAACCAAACAAAGGGAAAGTAACAGCAATCCAGTGTTACCTGGACGTGTATGGATCACATGATAACACAGAAGGGATCACAAGATGTAAGAGATCACAAGACCAGTAAGTAAAGGGATGTACACAAGCAAGCAGTCCATAGCAAGAGGTAAGAAGTAGACGTAAAAGGAAAATGGTGTAACATGCCCCATACATGTGATGTGTTCACATCTCAAGCCTTTCATGACCACCTCAACTGTCTCTGTCAAGACTCACTGTTGAACAATCCAGTTCAAGAGTGAGGGATAAGTTCAAAGATGAGTTGATAGACATCCAAGACGGTGTGGGCAAGAAGCAATGTCCAAAGCAGTACCAAGTACCAAAGAGGTATGGTTACTGGTAGAGTCGAGCAGCTCCGCAGGGAAGAGGCCAGAGTGATCACAAGGGGACAGTCCTTAAAGGAGTATCCCAGGGGTAGAGAGTGCCATAAACAAATGGACAGTCTGAAGACTGTCTGCTACTTTATTGAGCACTTATATACTACAAGAGGATTGCTAAATAGGGAACAAGTCTTAACCTTGTTATCAAGCACAATAGACAGATGAGTAAGAAGTTGGAGTGTGCTTACTGAGCATGCTCAGTCATGCTCAGTAAGCCACTGAGTAAGAAGGCTCATCCTGATGAGTAAGAGCCTTTACTGTCCACATGTTTAATTCTTTAGTACATGTGCAAAGCACCTGATTCATTTCTTGTTTAGTTAGTTTAGGGCCGGTCATTTGAGGACTTGTAGTTTGGTCCAAGGAATAGAGTTGCTTATAAGGCCCCTTATATAGTTCTATTAGGGTCCTTAGAGTCAACCCTAATACTTATATTAAGGTCCTTAGTATTGTTTCATAGTTCATTCTAAGGTTATTAGAGTTAGTCTAATAACAGCATTGTAGGGCTGTTAGTGTCTTGTTAGTGCCTCTTGTAGAGCACTTAGAGTTGTCATAAAGGGTCCTTGGAGAGGCTATAATACTGTCCTTTATTGCTAAAAGGGTTGCCACTAAGTGGGGCTTGCTGTATGTCGATTGTGCTGAGAATCACTCGCGCAACCATGTGTGCATGATATTTTGGACACCTCTACTCACCCCTTTTGTCTTTGTGAACAGGGTGACACCATAGAGGCTGGGTTTCCTCTAATAATGAAGGGTCCTTCAAGGGCCCTGTAATGGCGTCGTGGCCGTAAGAGCGTTAGCTCAAGGTCCAATGGGGGCCAAGTCCCTGTGACTTGGTTCAAGGGTTCAATGGAGCCGGCTCAAGAGGCTGGATCAAAGGTTTAGCATCTCAAGGCTGAGTCAGACAATGACTCAGTCCGCAGACAGAGTCGATCTTCTGGTTTCACAGAAGAAGAGGGCGATGAGAGAGAGGCAGAGGAGGAAAAGGAACACAAGGGTTCCTTGAAATGTACTCAGGTCAAGTAGAGTATAGGCCAGCACAAACAAGTTGTGATTTGAGAGAGAGTACAGGGCAAGGGATGCGACAGGAAATGGGACAAAGCTAAGCTTGGGGCATTCCCCAGCTTCTACAGGTGCTTAAATACTGTATGTAGCGAGGCTGTACAGTACTATAAGTGGAACAATAGATAAAGGTAGGCCAATAGCCAAAGTGACTCGACAATAGGTGAAACACAATAGATGAAACATAATTGGTGAAACACAATAGGAGATCACCATCAAGGGATGAAACCGTAACCGTGGAGACAAGGATAACAAAGGAGAACAATAAGGAGAGAGATTATGGACGAACCAAAGAAAGGGGTAAACTACAACATCATGCCCCCCTCATGCTTAGTTCTCCGAACTAATCGGTCTCAGGACCTGACTCGCAGAGTTCATCGCCTTCGACTTCTGGCCATGCACTCTGGGGTCCCATTGCCCTGGGACAGAAGCCTCTGTAGCTCCGGTGAGTCCTCCTAAGGATGCAATCCACTTGACCACTACAGTTGGTGTGAGGCCTGTTACAGTCTTTGTTCCAATGCCCTCTGGTGTTACAGTGTCTGCAGACGTGTTGTCGTTTCTGGAGCTGATGGCATTGTGCTTTAGTCATATGTGCAGGGGTGAGAGGGGTGTTAGGGGTGCTAGCGTCGTCAGAGAACATTTGTGGAAAGTGGGAGGGTGATCCCATAGGAGCATCGTTTTGGGATTGATCGACAACACGGGGGAGGTACTCGAGAGGGGGAGTTAGGGAGAGAGGGGGGTGAATGGATAGTGAGGAAGAAGGAGAGGTGGGTGGTTCTTTTGATTCTTCGATTTTGTCATAGCTCCCCGCTAAAGAATAGTATGGCCTGGTATCTCAGGTAAGGCCACCATCGAACATGAGATTGTTGAGTTGATGACGAACTCGGACAGAAGTATTGTTGGCGCAGAGGCGGGCACGGATGGTGGCAGTTTCTTTGGTATGAGCCTGGATCTCGTGGAGTCGATCAGCCAATTGTCCCTGCAGAACACTTAAGGCTCCTTGGATAGATGCACATTTGCCTTCTAAGATTTTCAATTGGAACGAACTGGTACGGAGGCGGTAGACGTCAGCGAGGGTGCCGGGATCGTGAAGGTTCTCAAGGGCTTGGGCAGCATCAAAGTGGAAAGGGTGGTCTTCGATTAGGAGGCGGAGGTCAGAGGCAGTCACAGAAGGGTGGGGGGCAGAGACAACAGGCTGAGCAATAAGCTTTTCTCCGTAGGTGGGTTCTCCTCGACCCACAGTTCCTAGAAGCATAGGTTTGCCATTATAGAGAGCGACGCGTAAGTATGGTAAAAGGCGTTTCTGCCCATTGACATGAATATAAAAGGGGGGAACATGCGTGTAAGGTTCATAAACAAACCAGGGGGGACCAGGATGAGTGGGGTCCACCTCAGTCGGGGTGGGTGAGGGGGTTCCTTCGTGGATAGCAAGTGGATTGAGGGTGGCGGCGAGGTCCTGGAGTTCGGTCTCTTCTGGGACAATGAGAGTGCATTGATCAATGATATGTTGGATGACTTCAGGTGAGAGGGGCTCTTGTTTAATGGTGGGGGAAGGGGTGAGAACAGGTAAGGGGGATGAGGTAGGAGACGACTTGGGGGTATTGTAAGTGGAGGTAGCGTGTTCGTGATGCCAGGCCGACCACTCAGAGGGAGTGGGAGTATTTATAGAAGCTGACCATGTAATGTGATTCCATATCAAATCAGTAAGCACTGCTTTTTGTATAGACAAATGAAACTCTGAAAAATGGGGGTCCATCATAAGAAGTTGAAAGCCGCAGAAGTCGCCAGGGGAAAGAATTCTGGAAAACAATTGTTCCCTGGCGGCTATGTTAAAGATTGTGTGTCCGCGGTCGGGGATAGTGGGATCATTGACTGAATAGGAAGGGGGGTTATGAGTGTTAATTCGGGGGAGTAGGGTACGTTGTTGTATCGTAAGATTTGAAAATTGGTCCTCTAGGTCATCTAGACTTTCGTCTGGTTGATGTGATTCTGTAGGGTCAAGGTTAACGGAAGACATGGTACGGAGTTTGGTGGGTTGTTGTAGATGAAACATGGTGATAGCATCTTGAGCATTTTTAAGGTTTGAAAGGGGCTCCCATGTGTCTTCTGCTGCAGAGTACCCTTTCCATCGGACCCTGTATTGGAGACGGCCCCTATGGATACATTGGGCTGTGATTTTTTCGACTTTGTACTCTCCCGAGATAAGGTCAGGTGGCGGTTCAGGGAAGTTTGGTCCATGTTCGGCTGTTTCCGTGATTGGAGATAAGAGGGAGGCATGAAATATGTCATGGATGTTCCATTGGGGGGGTAATTGGAGCTGATAAACGACGTGGGAGATTCGCTTGATGATAGTAAAAGGGCCGAATCGTTTGTTGAATCGCGCAGTGATAAAGTAGATTAGATCGTAATAGATCTAATAAAAATGATATTCAGTTTCTGTGAGACGAAACTATTGTGTCATATTTACCTAATAAAAATGATACTACAACGCGTAATCAGCTACTGATAAGATCGTGAGATAGTAAGTACTTACTTCAGTTTCTGTGAGACGAAACTGAAGTATCTACTGTATGTACGACGCTCTTAAGTATCTGAGAGTGTCCCTAATTATTTTGTCTATAGTAACTATCAAATTGTTTTCACGATCGCTATGTGCTAGCTACCGATTGTCTTAGATCATACTATCAATTTTGTTATCGTACGCATTTCATCAATTGAGCTGAAACGCTTATGTGGTCCGGGCCTGTGGGCCGCCCGGACAGTTTAGGCCGACGCGTCAACGCTTCGGCTACTCTTTATCTCAACATCGTTTGGGGCGGAACTTATGAAACTGATGGGGAGTTTTCAAATTAGTGCCTTCCAGCCAAACCTTCTGTCCTTCTTCGAAACCTTTAAACTTGGTTTCCTTGATCCAGTTGTTTTGTACCTTTTTCATTGCTTCTTGTGCCGATTCCCTCATGTCTTTCAACGCCTTGAGTCGTTCTTGGATTCCAGGAAACTTAGATTTGAGTTGAGTGCCAAGTCCTTGTGGGTTGAAGCCCATGAGGAGTTCATACGGGGTTTTCTTGGTGGTGGTGGACTTATGGGCATTGAAATGATACTGAGCTATGGGGAGCCAATGCACCCATTCTTCTTGTTTTTCTCCCGTGTAAATGCAGAGATACATCTCTAGAGTTTGATTGGTTCGTTCCGATTGTCTGTCGGTTTGGGGGTGGTAGGCGGTGCTCAGGTTCTGGTTGATTCCTAGAATTCGAGAAACTTCTTTGAATAGGTCGGAGGTAAATCGAGGGTCACGATCGGAAATGATTTTAGAAGGGACCCCGGTCCAAGGGAAGGCATGTCGTAAGAACAATTTAGCCATTGCCAGGGTCCCCATGTCTTTACGACACGGTATGAATATTGCTGCTTTGGTAGAGTCGTGATCGGTGATGGTCATAATGGTATTGTATTCCTCTGATAACGGAAGGTCGACGATCTAGTCGACCGCTATGGTTTGGAATGGTTTATGGAACTCCGGGGGGATTGGGTAAATTGGGGGGTGAGTTGGGTGTGTGGAAGACTTGTTGGCTTGACAGATGGCACAGCCTCGAATGTAGTCCCTGATGAAGCAGGCCATTTTTGGCCACCAGAAGGATTCTTGAATTGAATATAGGGTTCGGGCATTTCCCGTGTGTCCACCAAGGATACTGTCGTGGTAGGTATGTAAAATTTTTTGTAAGAGGGGCTCTTGATATGGTACCACCAACTTTCCGTCTTTGAGTAGTGCCTCTTCTTCCTCTTGGAGACCGTGTTTAACCTTCCACATGAGGAGATCTGACCTTTGTTTTCTTTGTTCGGTTAGTACTTGCTCATAGAGGTCCTCGGTGTGAAGCGTGCGAATAAAAAGTTTGTCCGGTAGCGCCGTGATGTTCTGATTATTTTCCGACCCATCATTGTGGTCAGGTCGTTGTGAAAGGGCATCTGCGCGATTGGAAATTCCTGGTTTGTGGTGGATTTTGAAGTGATAATCCACAAGAGTTGAGATGTATCCGGCATTTCTTCGGTTGATCTTGTGGGGGAGTCGGTAGTGGGCCAGGTTAGCATGGTCTGTAAAAATCTTGATGGGGTGTTTAGTCCCGACTAATAGGTATCACCAGTGTTGGAGTGCGAGGATCAGAGCCAGGAACTCCCTGTCCCAAACTGGGTAGTTCCTTTCTGCTTCATTGAAGGCGTGTGACATGTTTCCGATCTTTTTCCTTTTTCCTCTCTGGTCCTTTTGGAAGAGGATCGCTCCAGTGGCAAATTGTGAAGCGTCAGTCTCTAATTCATATGGGAGATCAGGGTTGGCAGTGTATAGTTCAGGGTCATCGCAGACTGCCGATATCAGGGTTTCTAGGGCTGTGGTCGCTTCTGGGGTCCAGAGGAAGGGGGTTCCTTTTTTGATCGTGGAGAAAATGGGGCGAGCAATTTTTGCGAAGTCTCGGATAAATGGTCGTTGGTAATTGAGGGTGCCCATGATCTGTTGCACCTGTTTCAGATTGTTGGGAGGTCTCGGCCAGTTTTTGAGACCGTTCATTTTGACTGGGTCGATTTTGAGGGTCCCTTGGTTGATCCGGAAACCCAAGAAATCAATTTCATGTTGTTCAAAAGCGCACTTTGATGCCTTCAGGAAATAGGAGTCTCTTTCGAGTAAGTCAAGGAACTCGTGCGTGATTTGTTGATGAAGAAGCTCTTCTCCCACACCTGTGGCTATTGCCACATCGTCTAGATAGTTGCAGGTATTTTCTGGGTATTTTAGAAGCCAGGGTCTGAGGGTATGGTTCATTGCTCGTTGGAAGGCAGCTGGGGCGTTGGTAAAGCCAAAACCCATCACCATGGGGATGAAGGTGCCAAATTGAGTTTTAAAGGTGCCTTTGTGTCGGTCTTCGGGGTGGATCAGAATGTTATTGTAGCCAGCTCGGACGTCGAATTTACTGAAGGTGGTTTTGCCCCTTAGTTGGTGCAATTGTTCTTCCATGTTGGGTAAGGCGTGGTAGTCGGGGACTGTGGCATTATTGAGTTTTCGGTAGTCGACTACCATTCGTGGGGCGGTGCCATCCTTTTTTTGAACGAAGAAGACCAGGGATACGAAATCCGAAACACCATCTTTGATAAAACCCTTAGCCAGGTCTTCTTGTATCTGTCTCGACAACTCTTGTTTCTCATTTTGGGGGAGCAGGTAGGTTCGGCAATCAAGGAACTTGGGGGCGTCGGGCTTCAGGATGATTCTAAAGTCGAGTTCTCCCCGACTGGGTGGGAGTCGTTTGGCTGCTTCTTCTGAAAAAACTCTTTGATGTCGTAGATATTCAGGGGGAACGACAGCTGTCCTGATTTGTGCAACCCGTATTCTTGGTGACTTAGTTAGGGAGACAGGAGTGAGAAGGACCCCTAGATGATTTTTTAGGCGACCGGTACTCCAGTTGACAAGGGGGTTTAACGCTTTTAGGAAAGGGTAACCGAGAATCATTCTATCTTCTCCCAGGTTTGTGACGTAAAATGTGAGAAGCCGTGTGGTGGGGCCATGACGTACGGCCATATGGGCATAATGGGTTAGTGCTCCTCCTTGGTTACTGGTGCCATCTACATTGATGATGGGTCTGGGGGTTCTGAGAGTTCGAAGTGGAATTTGTAATTTTTCTACAATTCCTTGACTAATGAAGTTCTCTGTTGCTCCACTGTCTAGGAGTGCTTGGCCAGTCTTTCCATTTGTTGTGATCATAAAGGGAACTTTCATTGAGTTTTCTTTATGTTGGACAATGGTATCTATTTGGGCCTTAGTACCGACTGTTGTACCTTGGCCTAGAGAAAATCCTCTTTGAGGATGAGGTCCCAAAGTTTGGCTCTATCCTCTGCTGGCAATGTTTTCATACGGGCCACCATAGTGGCAGCTTCTTCCTCTTTGGGTGGTTCAGGGGTTGGTTCAGTGGTACATGCCTTGGAGGCAGTAGGGGCAGCATTCTTGGGGCACTCCCGGCTGAGGTGGCCTTTCTCTCGGCAGCAGAAGCAACGTCCTTCTTTTGCCAATTGTTTCCTCTCTTCTTCAGTGAGTTTCTTGAAGTTGGATTTGGCAGCGTCCACTTGCATTCGATCGGGGTGATGAGACCTATGTTCCAAGGGAGGGTGTGTAGTTTTCCCCTTGAGCTTTTCTCTGATGGTGACGAAGCGTCGGTGTTGTCTTCTGGCTTCTTCCTTCCATTCCTGAAGAGTGGTAGGCCAGACATCTCTGTTTAGAATTGCGCGATAGAGTCCGATTTTTAAGCCATTTTTGAACTTTCAATGGCGATAACGTCTGTTTCTGGCCATCCTGTTTTGTTTAGAAGCTGTTTGAAGGTGGAGATGTAATCGTCAAGGGATTCCTTCATTGTATGTTTGGCAAGGGCTGCTTGGGCATCTTCTTTCTCCACAGTGTTGGTGAACTTAAATGTGAAGTCTGTGACAAAGTCTCTCCATAAGACTTCGTCCATCCTGTTAATGGGGTTTTGGGCTCTGCTTATTTTTTCCCTGAGTGCAGTTGCCTGCGAGTTGACCCATTCTTCGACCTTTTCTCCCTGAATATAGGAGAGGGCCAACATTGTTCGTTTAAAAGGGGAAACCATTACTGCTTTATCATCATTGAGGCCCCAGAACAGGTTAAATTCCATGATGAATCGTTTTGTTTTGTTTCTTTCCCCAGTGAAAGCTGTGGGTTCTTTGCCGCTAAGGGATCCATTAGTGCCTTGTGGCGCAGGGGCAGCTGCTTGAGGGGGGGGAACGATGATTGGGGGGGCTGAGCGGCCATCTGAGGAGCCTGGACAGGGGCTTGGGGTGGTTGTACAGCGACTTGGGGTTGGGCTGCCATAATGGGTTCTGGGGGGTTCTGTGGTTCAAGTTCTAGGTCTTTGATGGGTTCCTGGTTTCCAAGAGGGTCCTTCTGGTTCTAATGCATGGGATTCAAAGGGTGTCTGAGTTTCAACGGTGTTTTCTGGTTCAGGGGGGTTGCCTTCTGTAGAGGAGGCTTCTGATTCTGACGGTGGTTTGTAGCGAGGGTCGTTTTCCCTCCAGTAGCCTAATCCAAGGCTAGTTTCTGAGAAGTTCTAGGTCTGAGGTGAGTGTAGAGTTGTCCTCTTCTGAGTCGTAGTTCGAACCAACGATTGTTGATGAATTCGACTGGTAGTTCTTCGTTGTTTTTGGTGGTGATAGTAGCAGAGGAAGGTATGGAAGCTATCCCAAGTGGCAGCTCCTACAACGTGTTCAGGGAGGTCTGGGGATGGTCTGGGTTGGACGCGGATCCAACGGTTCGATGGTAGTTCAAGGTTGATCTCCAGAATGGAGTAGATAAGCTTAGCTTGTGTAACGGCATCGCGGCCGTAGAGCGTTAGCTCAAGGTTCAATGGGGGCCAAGTCCCTGTGACTTGGTTCAAGGGTTCAATGGAGCCGGCTCAAGAGGCCGGATCAAAGGTTTAGCGTCTCAAGGCTGAGTCAGACAATGACTCAGTCCGCAGACAGAGTCGATCTTCTGGTTTCACAGAAGAGGAGGGTGATGAGAGAGAGGCAGAGGAGGAAGAGGAACACAAAGGTTCCTTGAGGTGTTCTTAGGTCAAGCAGAGTATAGGCCAGCACAAGCAAGTTGTGATTGAGAGAGTATACAGGGCAAGGGATGCGACAGGAAATGGGACAAAGCTAAGCTTGGGGCATTCCGCAGCTTCTACAGGCGCTTAAATACTGTATGTAGCGAGGCTGTACAGTACTATAAGCGGAACAATAGATAAAGGTAGGCCAATAGCCAAAGTGACTCAACAATAGGTGAAACACAATAAGTGAAACACAATAGGTGAAACATAATAGGTGAAACACAATAGGAGATCACCATCAAGGGATGAAACCATAACCGTGGAGACAAGGATAACAAAGGAGAACAATAAGGAGAGAGATTACGGACGAACCAGAAAAGGGGTAAACTACAACATGCGCAATTTGCCAAAGCACAAAGAACCACCCAAAAACAGAAACACCCCTCATACCAATTACACCAGCTGGAGAAGTATGGAAAAGCATTACCATGGACTTTATCACAGACCTACCAGTTTCACAAGGCTTTGACAGCCTCCTAGTCGTAGTAGACCAATTCAGCAAAGCAATAATCATTACCCCTTGCCACAAGACAATCACAGCAGATGAAACAGCAACATTAATTATGAACAATGTCTGGAGAAGAATAGGCCTCCCGACACAAATAATATCAGACAGAGGCCCTCAATTCGCAGCAAAAGTTACTCAAGAACTATGGAAAAAATTAAATGTCAAGGTATCATTGAGCACAGCATATCACCCACAGACAGATGGAGAAACAGAACAAGTTAACCAAGAACTAGAACAATACTTACAAATATTTTGCAACCACCAAGTGGACAATTGGGCAGAATTAATTCCCTTTATGGAGTTTGCACATAATGCCAGACAACACAGCGCTACAAACAAACCCCCTTTCGAGGTCTGGTATGGTTTTAACCCAACATTTGCTCCACCCCTTGCCTTTACATCAAAGTTCCCTTCAATCCAAGAAAGACTAATGAGACTAAACCAGCTCAGAGAAGCAGTAGCTGCCTCCCTGAACTGAGCAACTGAAATCATGAAGCAATCAGGACCTCAATCCTCCACATTTCGTTTCAAAGAAGGGGACCAAGTATGGTTGGAAGCCACAAATCTACAAACCACTCACCCAAAAGCAAAACTGGCCCCTTGATGCTATGGACCATTCAAAGTCATCACTGCCTATCCAGTAAATGTTCGCCTCGAACTACCAAAGTCCTGGAGGATACACCCAGTTTTTCACCACTCCTTGATTAAACCTTACAAGGAAACCATTGCCCATGGTCCTAACTTCTCAAACCCACCACTGGTACTAGTCGAAGGAGAAGAACAATATGAAGTAGAACAGATCTTAAACTCTCGACTCTCTCCAAACCGCAAAGGGATCCAATACCTAGTTAAGTGGAAAGGGTACACTGCTGCAGAAAACACTTGGGAACCAGCATCTAACCTGTCAAAAGCATAATTACTTGTCAAAGACTTCCATCAGAAATATCCAAAGGCGCTTAAAATGGTTCCCACCAGGAGTAACCCCTAAACCAACAACCCTCATCATGACCTCCATTGATGACTATCTTTATCCTTGTTACCAAAGAACTTTTCAGAGAACCCCTGCAATCACATGCACCCAATCGACCACAGCTATCCCTAAAACAGTCCATAGAACACGAGAGAACTCCCCACAAATGAACAGACTTCGACTTTTCATATGCAAACTACTCCACCTTCCAACAAAGAAACAAGTCCCTACTGTTGCAGGAGCAACAAAATCTATAAAGAGGGGATGAATGTTACGAACCAAGGCCAGGTCCTGGCCGAATGTTGTCCTATTTCACTCAAGAGAGACCTCTCTCACTTCACTTTGCCAACTCCTTTCCATTTCTTGGGCTACCCCTCCTGTGGTGCAAGATATCGCTATTGCAAAGGCACTATAACATGACCAGGCACCTGTTTCCTAATCGGGTAATCATCGCATGGCAGCCACATGGCCACCAAGCCACCAAGAACCTGAAACAGCGGCACCAACTCTTAGAAACTGTTGCATAACTCATCTGACATCATCAAGGCTCCAGTGACATCATAGCTGACTGAGTGACTCCACAGTGACCTCATAGGCTCACTAAGTGCTCCACAGTGACATCATAATGATGTCATCGCTCCACAATGATCAGTAATGCGCTCAGTAAGCCTGAAACTTGACACAAGCAAGTTTATGCCTCTGTAGTCCTATTGGATGGTACCAAAGGGTCTAGAATAGTTCCAGCGCTTTGTAATCGACCCTGTACACTGTATATAAGCCCCAATGAAGTATGGCAGTCGTCAGACTGTCCATTTGTGATACTCTCATCTTCCTGGGTACTCCCCTGCGACTGCTCAGTCTAAAGCCTTCCCTCATCCTCAAGGTACTCTTCAACAACCGCCTTGTTTAAAGTCCCTTCGCTGCACTGGCCTCTACTCTTCACCTCTGCCTCTTGCAACACGTACCAGTTCCCATCTGGCATCTTCTAGTCGTTTGGCTCATCCTCCTGTTCAACGCCATTTACACCGCATACCGTCTGTTCCGACCCTTGCCCACCTGCTCCTGAGTCCTTAGTGATCAGCAGTACATGTCTTGACAGTGGACAGTGTGGAACAGCTGCCACATGCAAAGCCACATGGCATCAGAGCAGACAGGGTTCTGCACACTCAGCCTGAAACAGGCAGACAACATGGAGCAGGGGCCACACACTGAACTGCAGGGCATCATAGTGGACCTGATTCCTTGTGAAGGGTGACAAGAGGGGAAAGCCTGAGGGCATGGCAATCAGCACGTGGAATGGTGGATTGAATATGTTGCACGGGAAGGGTTATTCCAGGGGAGTGACAAACTGAATGCACTATTGTTATTTGGCTTGTTTGAGCCTCTCTAAATACATTTTTGGGTGCAGACTGTTCATAAATGCATATCATAGGTTGCTAAGACAATACCAAGACTTATGAGACAATTTTCACCTCTGTGGCCTTTGGCCGAGGTGTCAAGCTTGCATCTCACGAGCTCCACTGTGTCCTTGAGACACTCCTGCTCACAATTAAGGATGTGAGGTGATTGGGGAGAACATTGGGTTTTTTTTGCCTTTTTACTTTGTGTGATCTGCAGCTTCTGAGTCTGCTGCATGATTGAGTTCACCTGTCAATTGAGTAAAGTCCCCCCATGAAGGGGGGTTTTCCAAAAATTGGTTTTCGGTCCTTTCAGATCTGAGAGGCATAGCACGTCATGCCACAAAGGTGCTCCACACATCATGGCCTCTGGTGGAGCAAAATCCACCAATTCCATCTGCCCAACCTGAAGTACCACATAGTCAGCCCACAAGTCACAAGACAGAACACCTACCTGTGTGATCCACCATGGGACAACCAAAGCACACTATGCATGCACTCACACCCAACCACAGTGTTGAAGCAAAGGAGCTGGACCATGTGGAAGTGGAACAGGCATCACATGCTGAACCACAACCCACCAACATGGACAAGGCTCTGCACATCCAGTCTGCAACAAAATCAGCACAACCTGCAGTTCACAAAGTGGGAAACTCACCTGCACAGTCCACTGCAGGACAACCAAAGCACCCCAAATGTGCCACACATGCACCCATCCATGACACAGATGCTTGACATTCCACCATTCCACATGAGCAATGAATGAAACATACCAAGCAGGGAAAAGTGGTATATAAAAAGGTAGCCATAAACCCCAAGTCCAATGCTGAGGCGACAGCTTGCACAGATACCACTGAATGGGAAAGGTGTTAAGGCTCCAAAGGGCTTTAAATAGGATCAATGGTCATGTCTATAAACGCATCCTACCAATGTAGATATGCTTGAGTCAAGCAAGCAATTCTTGTGGAAGGGAAGGAGTGTTATGTCCTTCTAGAGTATGTCCACAAGATGAGAGGGGCTCTGCAGATGGGGTAGGAGTCAACTGTTTGGGATTGGCAAACTAAGTTGAGCTTAAGGCTCGACTGCTATGAACTGTGGGCTCTATATAGCCCTCAGGGATAAGGTTCTTGCTACTGTAAGTACTGGTTGGTGCTATAGTAGCAAAGTCAGCTCATAGAAGCAATAGTTGCTTCTACTGTAAACAATAACAATCTCAGTGCTGGAAGCATTAAGTGCTTCCATAGTAGCAATCTCTGTGTCATAAGTACTTTCCTAATCAGTAAATGATGTACATAGCAGTACAGGAACATCTGGAACAGAAGCAATGTGATTCATTGCTTCTTTAACACATGCATGATGCAAATGATGCAGTCCATAGTTCAGGTGTCTGTCATCTTCCAGACCCCAAACCACTTGGTAACACACCACTCAGCATGTCCTGATCTCATTTCCTGTTGATGTTCCCTCATCCTCCCCTCTTCCCTCTGAACCCTCTGACTGGGATGGCTCAGACATCAATGAAGGCACACAAGACAACAAGCATGTGCAAGACTGTCTTGACATAACAGACAAAGACCCAGTCACATTTGACTGGGACACAGAGTCTGATGACTTGGACTTCACACCACTGCCAGGCCATATGAATGACTTGCCACCACCACATTGGTGTTCTCCTTCTGCCATGTCTTCTGCAACCCCCTCCATCCCTTCACCAGCTGCCCTTGCTTCAGATCTGCATGTCTCACTTAATTTGGCTTCATCCTCTTCCTAGCCCCCAACAGACAATGAACATGCTTTGACCATTATGCAAAATGTGTCAGAGCATCTATGTGAGTCCACCAGCCAAGGCCCTCTCTGGCTCATCCTACCCTTCACTTGCTCTCAAAGGGCAAGTTCTTCCCCTGTAATGTCTCTCTCAATTGCCTTTGGTTCTCACCATGCACCAATCCCCACTACATTCCAGGAGATGAGTTCAGAGCTCTCTCAACTCTGGTTGATGGTGGAGCTGATGGGAAGGGAGATCCTTCAAGCCAGGGCAGAGACCAGCTCCAGTAATGCACACTGCACCATCATGAAGTGTGTGGCATCTGATGCCAGGACAGGGTTGGAAAATCAGACATGCCATTCTGTGAAGACAAGCACACATTTTGTTGCCCATCCTGAAGTTGAGACGCAGTGGCTTGCTGAACAGGAAGAGAAGGCCCAGCTCACAAGAGAGGCTTCTGAGAAGGCAGCTCAAAAGATGAACAATGAAGAAGCTTGCAATGCACAAATCTCAGAGGACATATGGTCTAAAGTTTTTAGCAGTGAGTTTCAATGTCTATTCACAATGATGCACTCATATTTTACAGAACCACTTTCCTCATACAAGTGCAAGGACAATGTCATTGCACTCTCTGGTGCACTTGGCCTCAAGATGTTGGGCACCATCAATGAGCTGGTTTGCCAGCTAAAGTCCCACCTCAAAGTGCATGCAGGCCTTTGTGATCAGCCTTGATTTGCTGGGCTCTTCCTTCAAAGCAGGTGGAATCAGATTGAGAGTGCCTAGTGTTCACCATGGGTAACCCATGGGTAAAAACCCAAGGACCCTGACCTGTCAAGACATGTACTGCTGATCACTAAGGACTCAGGAGCAGGTGGGCAAGGGTTGGAACAGATGGTATGTGGCGTAGATGGCATTGAACAAGAGGACAAGCCAAACAACTAGGAGGTACCAGAGGGGGACTGGTAGGTGTTGCTGGAGGCAGAGGCAAAGGTTGGAGGCCAGTGCAGTGAAGAGGCTTTAAACAAGGCGGTCGTTGAAGAGTACCTTGAAGATGAGGAAAGCTTTAGACTGAGCAGTTGCAGGGGAGTACCCAGGAAGATGAGAGTATCACAAATGGACAGTCTGATGACTGTGATGCTACATTGGGGCTTATATACTGTGTACAGGGTCAATTACAAAGAGCAGGGACTATTCTAGACTCCTTGGTACCATCCAATAGGACTACAGAGGCATAAACTCACTTGTGTCAGGTTTCAGGCTTACTGAGTGTATTACTGATCATTGTGGAGTGATGACATCATTATGATGTCACTGTGGATTGCTTAGTGAGCTAGTGAGGTCATTGTGGAGTCACTCAGTCAGCCATGACATCATTGGAGCCTAGATGACATCATATGAGTTATGCAACAGTTTATAGGAGTTTATGCCGCTGTTTCAGGTTCCTGGTGGCTGAGTGGCCATGTGGCTGCCACATGATGATTACCCAATTAGGAAATGGGTGCCTGGTCATGTTATAGTGCCTTTGCAATAGCAATATCTTGCACCATGGGAGGGGTAGCCCAAGAAACAGAAGTGTGTTGGTAATGCAAAGTGAGAGAGGTCTCTCTTGAGTGGAATAGGACAATATATGGCCAGAATCTGGCCTTGGTTCATAACATGACCCATACCCATTTATACCTGTACCCTTGGTGTAAGGGTACAGGTTTGCCATGCTACAGGTATGGGTACTCCATGGGTAGGGGTTAGATGTTTTAGTTGTATGATTTTGTAGCCAAGCCAAAACACATTGTACTACTTAAGCTGCAATCCATTCGTCATCTGGCCAATCCTTGTCATCCTTGGTATCAGGTTGAGATGCTGCATATTTTAAATCAGCAGCCTCTACATAACCTGCCTTTGTCCAAGCTCCTAGACATAGCAGAGCCCAAGTTGTATTGGCTGAAAGCCAGTTGCATACATGTGACATGATGAGCTGGCCCTTACTGAAGACACACTCAATAGCCACACTAGACACTAAGTAATCAACTTGTGGTCAGTAATTGCTCATTGGATTACTGTCAAAGATTTGACATACCAGGGATGGTGAGATAGTCCCTTGCCATGTGCCATAAATGAGGATACGTTCCTCAGTTCTCATACCACCAAGATAGTGGGTCATCAACATCCTTGACTCATGCCATTGAAAGGTATTGATCTAATTCAGTCATGAAGTCTTCCTCCTCTGAGGAACTCATGGCTGAGCTCTGACTATCCTTGTCTGAGTCACTGTCAATGTTCTTGTGCTGCAGAGGGGTGATAGTATTAGATACTCATCAAATAGGTCATACTGAATATGTGTCACAAACCTTTGACTTGGATTTTTTGGATGGGTGAGGTGCCAATGTCTTGAGGATTACATAGTTGCTATATGTACATTTGAATTCATCACAGATAATCCTCTCAGCTCCTCTAATCCACTCCTCATCCCATTCATGCTTTTTGAAGTACTGTAATTTGTAACATGGATGGAGGACTATAATTTTGGAAGTCAAAATTTATGTGTGTAAGATAAGATGACATACTGATTGCAATCCGATAGACCTCTGAATGGTCCATCAAGGAGTTGTACTTGTCAAGCAAGTTTAAACCAAGTGTGAGTGCCATGCAAAGTGCTGGTCCATGTTTTTTGTAGTTAGAACTCATAGACTGTAGCTCAGAATGCATATGGTCCATGGCAGGGATGACAGTTGTGAGGCAGGGCATGTCACTTGAAAACACCAGCATTAGTGATTTAAGGACCTAAGCACACCATACTGCCATTAGCATAGTAGTCAAAGCACATAATCACTTGCCTGCACCTTGAGGCAGTCCTGGAGCTCCTTCACCAAATCCCATTTGCCCTCTGATAGTTCATACTTCCAAAGCTTGAGACTCCATTTGCTAGTGATCTTGTTGGCTACTTCCCAATACTTGTATGCAAACCTTAGTATATTGTATGTTGAATTCCACCATGTGCATACATCCCAAGGCATCTTGCAAACTGTGAGGTTCTCATCTGATGTTGGTGTGAGCTCTTTGATGGCCTCTTTCCAACAAGGGAGGATCAGTGTCAATGAGTTTTTGATTTGGTTTGAGAGTTGGCAAAGCTGAACATTGTCAGCATGATGCAATACCCCAAACAGAGGCAGAGTTGAGTTGAGTCAGGTTAAGGTGGAGGAGATAAGACATCCATGAACTTACCTTTGATAATGCTTGTCTTATTGCCTCAATGTGTTTGTCTGCCAATGCCTTGTCTTGTTTCATGGCAGCTTCCACCTCTTCTATATCATCCACCATGTCATCATCCCCATCCCTGATATCCATCTCATCCATCTCGCCCTCCTCCTCTTCATCACCCTCCTTCTTGGTATCTGAGTCATATTCTGGCTCCTGATGCTGCTCATGGGCTTTCTCACTCTGTTGCTTTCAGTTGGTGTGTTTCTTTTTCTTTTTTTGGCTTATCAAATTGATGCAGGATGACTTGTACTACCAGATTGATGATGTAAGCAAGACATTGCACACAATCAACTGGACCACAGTGACAGGCAATAATGTCTGCCAGGGCTGACACCATGGCATTGTTCGCACTTACATTATCACATGTGACACATAGAATCTATTGCAATCTGCCATGAGATTTGACTGAATCAGATATCCAATGAAATAAATGCCTTGTCTGAAATGCCAAACTTGTCAAGAACCCTCACAAATGCAGTCGCAAGATTCAGTCCAGTGTGGGATATTGGGAGCTCTACAACATCCAGAAGCAGGCACATTGGTACACCTTTATTTTCAAAGTGGACAGACAGAGCAATAAATGCTTGGTTGTTTGGTGATGTCCATGCATCTGTAGTGAAGTTCAAGCAGCTGTCATAGTTCTGGATCATCATGAGTTATCAAACAAATTCAAAAAAGGAATTGACACTGACCTGCAGCATTTTTGCTATGCGATCCTTAACATGATGAAAGATGGTGAGAACATCATTCGCCACCATCTTTGCTTTTGGAATCCGATAACTTGGTCGCCCTGTCTTCATCATACAAATGAACTCCTCATCCTCAATGATGTGGAAGCTTCTCAAATTCTTTGACACCCATTTGACACATTCAATACTAATCCCATCAGTCAGCCCTGCCACAGAGTTTGGAGACTGAATCTTACTGAGTTTCTATATAGGTATGGGGATGCGTAGAATAGGTATGCTTCCCTGTTCCTTGCTGTTCAAACACAGCAGTAATTGAGCCATCCTTTTGTGTTTTTGTGGCCACAAGGCCTTTCCAAATGTTGTCAATACCAACATCCTTGTTCTCTGCAGCTTCATATGCTTCTTTGATGATGTCAATGCCCCAGCAATGTGTAGCGTGTTTACACAGGTTGCTTCTTGACTTCCAATCTTCTGTGTCCAAGAAGCGTTGAACTATCCATGCATTTCAGTCTTTCCCTTTACAGTGGGTAACTTCACATAGGAACTCATGACAGTGCTGCTGGTCATCAATGATTTTTATGGATGGGCAAGGAGCAAAAAAGCCATAAATTGGCACAGTCCAGTCTTTGGCAAGATGTTCTGGTTCAATCAGAATGTGTTAAATTATATTAATTGGCTGTCAATGTCACTTACCAAGTTCATGTTCAGGGTCCTCTTCAGCTGCCTCTGGAACCTCTTCAACATCATTATCTGAGTCCTCTAGCTCAAGTTCTTCAACATGAGATGATTCCCTATCAGTATTTTTGGCTGGAACATGAGCTGAGTCATCCAGAGAAGGTGGTGCAGCATTTTTGGGCTTCAGCATCAGCTTGCTGTTACCACTTTGAGCAACACATGCAGCACCTCTATTGGTGACATGAGGCTTCAGGGACTTTGATCCATGGTGTCCAGCACCTTCCAACTCATAGGGGGTGGTGTCAAGATGGGGGTCATTGGCTTTTGCAAGGGAGAGTAGACTGTTGGTAAGCCCCACTGTTTTTTGATTGTTTCTGACTTGTTGGCAGAATAGTTATCCTTGTTGCATGTGAGGCCAGTTTTCATTTGCAAGGTTCATTCAGAGTGAGGTTGGGGTCAACAATGTCATGGGCCATGATGGCTAAGGCCCTTGACAAGATAACAATACCACCAGAGCCCATATACAGTATCTACGATACATGTACTGTATAGTTTTTCCATGCCACACTTCCAAATTTGGCAGACCCACTGGTGGGTAAGGGTTGGGGGTCCATGGGTATGGGTCATGTGAGGGGTATGAAGACTGGGACCCAGACCTGTACCTGCATGTACCCCTACCCACATACCCAGTGGGTTGCACCTACCTGTGGCAAACACTAAGAGTGCCTAGTTAATTCCTGTATGCACACAGTATTACATATTCTTTTTCTTTGTCCCCCTCCCAAACCTCCAATTGTAGTGTTTTTACCCATCTCATCAACAATGTAAGGTTCAATCAGCACTTCAAGTTTTTCATTATGTGTCTGGTGACTATGTGTGACTGACCAAGTGCTAGGTAGCTTAAGTAAGCTGTCTGGTTGGTGGGTCAGTGACAGTATTGCTACATAGCACTGACATTTTTTTCTGATGTCCTAAAGCACAAATAGCATACTTGTAAATTTGAATAAAAATCCTACAATTTCATTGTAAAAACAGTGTGTTTGTATTCTAAAAAACCTGCCTGATTTCTCTCTCTTCTTTTTTTTTTGGAAAACACTTTATTCAGAGTTATCTATTGTCATGAACCATTTCCCAGAGAGGGCCCTTGAAGGACCCTTCCTTATGAGAGGAAACCCAGCCTCTATGGTGTCACCCTGTTCACACAGACAAAAGGGGTGAGTAGAGGTGTCCACAATATCATGTGTGCATTGTCGTGTGAGCAATTCTTGGCACAATTGACATACAGCAAGCCCCACTTAATGGCACCCCTTTTAGCAATAAAGGACAGTATTATAGCCTCCATAAGGACCCTTTAGGACAACTCTAAGTGCTCTACAATAGGCACTAAACACAATACTAAAGACCCTACAACATGTTATTAGACTAACTCTAATAACTATAGAACGAACTATAAAGCAATACTAAGGACCTTAATAGAAGTATTAGGGTTGACTCTAAGGACCCTAATAGAACTATATAAGGGGCCTCATAGGCAACTCTATTCCCAGAACCAAACTACAAGTCCTCAAATGACCGGCCCTAAACTAACTAACAGCAAATAAATCAGGTGCTTTGCATGTGTACTAAAGCAGTAAACATGTGGACAGTAAAGGCTCTTGCTCATCAAGAGAAGCCTTCTTACTCAGCAGCTTACTGAGCATGACTGAGCATGCTCAGTAAGCATACTCCGACTTCTTACTCATCCATCTATTGTGCTTGATAACAAGGTTATGACTTGTTCCTTATTTAGCAGTTCTCTTGTAGTATATAAGCACTCAATAAAGTAGCGGACAGTCTTCAGACTGTCCATTTGTTTATGGCACTCTCCATCCCTGGGATACTCCTTTAAGGACTGTCCCCTTGTGACTATCCTGGCTTCTTCTCTGCATACCTGCTCGACTCTACCAGTGATCATACCTCTTTGATATTTGGTACTGCTTTGGACTCTACTTCTTTCCCACGCCATCTTGGACATCTATCGACTTGTCTTCAAACTCACCCCTTGCTCTTGAACTGGATTGTTCAATAGTGAGTCGCAACATCTATGAGCTTAGACTATCTGGAATAATAATTAGATAGTGGGAGAAAATAGATCAGCCCTATCTAATATGCTGTAGCCAGTGCAGGGACTGGAGGGTGAGGGCAAATGCACTTATGCACATCCCTGGGTGTGGGGACAGTGTGGGACTCAGGGTCTGTCAAGGGGAGTGACTTACAGTAACCTTCTACCCAATAAAACCTCACAATTAAATATTCAGTTGTTTAGGAGGTCCATAGTTTTTCATACGACATGTTCCCAGGTGTCTCCAATGGCATTGAGTGCCCTCTTCTCTTGTTTTATAATGATTGCAGTGATCCTGTCATTGGTGAGTCTTGTGTTGATGGCATGGAGCCACTGGGTGTGGACTTCTTGCTCTGTGTGAGAGCATTCTGGTATCACTCATTTGTACCTTATGACCCATACAAGATGGGCTGGGAGTTAAGTTTTGAGTGGAGGGGAACAAGGGCATTTTGTGTGGGGTATGCCAGGGGAGTTGATGTGTTGACAAGTGTATCATCTATTTTCTTAGTGGGCTGAGATGTTGGGTGGTCTTTTGAATGTGTTGGTTGTGTGGTTTGTCATGTGGCTAGTGTTCTTCTGGCCCAGCTTGGCCTGAAAGCCCCAGCTTTGGCCTGGCTTGAGGTGGCTTTGGCTTTCTCAAATCCCAAGCCAGGCCAAAGCCGTCAAATCCAGCTGGCTTTGGCTTGGCTCAGCCTAGGCTGTGGCTTTTATGTGTAAAATATGCTTAGTCATAGAATGAGATAGGGGAGCAATGTTGCATCAATGGAAGCTACTACACTATTCAGACCAATTCATAGTCTCCTTGTCTTTGTCCTCAATCAGTAGCTCATCCCAAGAAAACCCTTCAATGTCTGACTCCTCCTCAGCATCATTTGAATTCCCTCTACCCACATCTGCTAAACCTTCATTGTGTTCCTCCAATTCCAATGTTGATGATGGTGCAGGTTCTCGGAAGAGCAAGTCATGCTGGATTGCACATTTGATGCACTGGAGGGCCTCCACAATGTCACCCTTGAGATGACTGCAGCATTTTGATATTGTGATCCCCCCCTGCAAGAATGCGTGCTCACTCAAGACTGATGATGACATAATTTCAAGATAGTCCCACACAAGTGAACCCCATGTGGGATGATAGTGTTGTGCATTGTACTATGAGATGTTGTTAGACACAGGTCATCAGAGTGTTCAGTTCAAAATACTCACACCCAACCACTGGACTGCCGTCCAGCCTTCCAGCACTTGCTCAGGAACATCCATATAGGCATGGTAGTTGTGAAGCCATGGCCATTGAGAATCGTCTGGCACATCCACCCCTATATCAGCTGTGTGGTCTTCTTCATCATCATCAAGTTCTCGAAGCAGAGCTCACAGGCTCTTGCTCTTCATTGATAGTACCAGTTGCGTTGTTGCGGGACTGCTACACAACTGTAGCCACTGTTCTTTGAACTAAATGTACTGAGCAAATGAAATGGAAGAGAGGGACATGGACATACCTCAGCAAGATTGCACAGGCAGCATTGGATTGTGGTTATAGTAGCCCTGCAACTGGCCCTGCGACAGAGAAAGATGTACCTGATTCCCATTGCTAACTGTAAGACCCCATGGCAGATTCCCCAACACAGTGGCATTATCTACAGGATACAGGTCAGGGGTGCTCACGATGCAGGGTTGTGGGCTCACTCTCCATGCCACAATGCAATGGCCTTTCTCCAGTGCGTGGAATGTTCAGTGGCAGCAAAGCCACAAAGGACTGATGGCCTGTATTAGAAATGCCCACTAAGCCATGTGATGGTGTTGTGGGGACTGTTAGCAAGATCAGAGAGTTCTGTGAAGGGATCTCTAGAACATCACAGTACTTGGCAACAGAACATTGCACACACAATGTAAGTGACTTATGCCCAAGTGATACTGGTGTTGAAGGGTCCAAATATCACCTTCCATTGTATCCAGATTTTATCATCTTTGGATCCTCTGGGCATGGCATCCAACAAAGAGCTTGAGAGAACACTGATCTCCTTGACAAGTTGTTTGACTGTTTCAGGAGTGGACATTTTGGATGCAGAAGGGGGAGGAGTGCAAGTTGATGCAAAGGTGAGCATTCAGCACATCATCATATAGGCCACCAAGGCTTACATTGAACATGTACTTGAGCAAAAAAGAAGGATGAGAGGGAAGTGCAGATACAACAATGAAAAACGACAGGCAACAATGGTGTGTCCATGCAAAGTCAACAAATTAAACTTTGATGATTACCCCAATCAACGGCCTGTCAGGGCTTGACGGCCCGGCTCCAGCTTTTCAAATCTTAGGCTGGGCCAAAGCCATCAAGAAGCCATCACTTTGGCCCAGCCTATTTCAGCCTGGCTTGGCCCAGCTCATGGCCTGAGGCCGGGGCAGGCAAAACACTACATGTGGCTTAGGAGCAGGGTGAGGGGAGCCTCATGTTATGTTGCAAAACAGTATCAATTGGACTGGTAATTCTGCCCATTGGGGCAGTGACTGGGCATTAATTGTGAGGATGGATAAAAGGGTATTTATTATTAGTGTTGTAAGGGCCATTGGTGGCCATGGCTCAGACGGGTGGTTTTGACCTTTCAGAGCACCCTGTTGTCCTATTTTGGTGTTGCATTGGTCAAAAGAGTCCTTTGAGGGGTGGGGGTATGGCTTGTGGTGGCAGTGGCATTGGTTGTAGGAGGTGGGGGGTTTAGATCTCTGGTTGCAAGGGGCCTATTGTTGTTCATGGGTAGCTGTGAGGAGATTTTACATGACTAGGGCAACACAGTTTCATGGCAAGGGGGCAAGGGTGTTTTACTATAGCAGGTCTACAGTATGTAGGTTTTACATTTGGGTGAGTAGTTAGTCTACTGGGGGTGGTGTATGGGTTTCTCACTGATGAATTTGGCTTTGGGTCATGGTCATGGGTTGTGTAGTGTATGGGGGGTTAGGATCCATTTGTCTGGCTCATGATGTCATGGTCATCTATGTTCTCAGTGTCAGACTGGTTTCATTGTGTGGGATCCTCATGAGGTGACAGCATCTGGTCTTGGAGGGGGGTGCAGGCTCAAGGTGGGGGGTTGTGTTTAGCCAGTCAGTGCTAGTTATGGGGGGAGGTCACAGAGGGGTGTCTCTGTTGTTCACCTGGTGGGGCAGTTGTTCACACAGTTTACTTGGTGTATGGGGTGCCATTGCTCTGAACATAGGCTCAGACAGGTGGCTCTGACATTGCAGGGCTCACTGTCATCCTCACTGCCTATCCTTGCCCCGGCTTTGCCATGGGAAGATCCAGACCTGGTGGTGGTCGCGGTTCAAGGAGCCCCCCTGATTTCTCTCTCTCTCTTCGCAACTTGCTATATGATGGGCAGGCTTTTCCGGGCCGCGACGGCAGACGTTTCCGCAATTATCTAGATGAGGAAGCACGTGAGATGCCGCTGTAGAACCCCTGACGTCAATGCCATCGATAACATCATATCACATCACATCACGCCACACTTGGTCGCAAGGCAATTAGAATTAGGGTCAGGGTCAGGGTCCCTGGGATCAATCCCCTAGTATCGGTACAGTGAAAATCGACTTCTGCAATTCTTTTTCTCCCCTAACTCGTACAGTACACAAACAAGCGACTGGCAGAGTGACACCCCGAGCGTAGAGTAAAGGGGTGAGGGTCGATCTACAGGACGCCCGAGTCGGCAACCACGATCTTGTGTTTAGTTGTACCGCTTTGAGTTCCTTGTGCCTCGATCAACTGGAGGACCGAGGCACCGTCGACAAGCTCGCCTGACATCCCAAGTCAGATACAACACGTAGTCAAAACATGGAATATACCCTCACCGAAAACAACGTGCTTGCCATCGAGCCAGGCAGTCGCCACAGTGGTGATGAAGAACTGCGACCCATTGGTGTTGGGGCCAGCGTTAGCCATGGACAGAAGGCCAGGGCGATCGTGCTTCAGTTGGAAGTTCTCGTCTGATGGACAAAACGGGTTCATTTCATCGTAACAACAAAACGAAACGTTGAGAATGCTTACCAGCAAATTTTTCGCCATAGATGGACTTGCCACCAGTACCGTTACCCTTCGTGAAATCACCGCCCTGTACCATGAATTGGGGGATCACACGGTGGAAAGTAGAGCCCTTGTAGCCAAAGCCATTCTGGCCTGTCGCGAGCTCCCTGAAGTTTCTTGCGGTATTGGGGACGACATCGTCGCGCAACTTGAAAATTAGTCGACCCACGGGTTGGCCGCCGATCGTAATGTCAAACTGTGCAGGGTGAGAACCAAAATTATGAGCACGACAGCAAAGCGTGTTGACGTAGCCAGAACTGGACGTACGAAGACGTGGGACATGGTTGCTTGGCACTTTGATAACCCGGGATCAAAAGATGGTGGAGTGGAGAGTTTGATTGCGAGGAGCAGGTCAATATAAGCACCCCCGGCTTTTACCGAATCGGAGAGACAATGCTGTGACGACCCTATATATCGATCATCAGAAACGAAAAACAGATCCATGGAGGCGGTTCTGTCTAGACCTCGTCCAGGTCGGCGCCCACGCTGCCGCTCTCGATGAGGAGCGAGTTCTGGACCATAGATACATCTAATCCCTTGCATGATGATTCGATGAAATTTTAAACGCATGCACTGCTAGTGGTACATTTCATTTCATTCGATGCCTGTTCCAAAACGGCCAAGCAAACCCACCCCACATGGTTCGGTTCGGAAACGAAACGTGGGGAGGGGCAGATGACAAAGATTTCGATTCCGAGTTCCACCAGAAGTGAACCACAAAGCGCCTGGTGCACTGGTTTGCGAGTATGAGTAAGTTGCGCCCACTCGAGATAGGAAGGGAGGATTGGCGCCCGAATGGAGTATTTTCCACAACGTTGCCGAGAGGATTCCCTTCTAGAGAAAGAGGGTGAGGACGTGATCGATCCTCTCGAAAAAAGGCAACAACTTTAAACGCCACTGCGAACTCGCACTCCCAAGAAAAAAACACCGAACGCTCCAACTCGACCCCACGCGCTGGCACACGCTCGAAGTCGAGGCTTCAAGTCGATGCACGTTTATCGCGCGTGGTGCACGGCAATGGTGCAACTACGTGCCCCTGGGCGGACTCATGCCCAAACGAACGTGTCACCTTGTGACAATCATGACTGACCGCTCCTCCCGGGCCAGGGAACCCCAAAATATGCACAGCTCCCTTCCACCTGTCCTTTATTAGTCGCGTCTCACTCTGATACGACTTCACTTCATCAAGCAGTTTCCAAGATACTGGCGTCGATGATGTGTTATCACCTTTTTCTTGGAATGAGCCTGTCACCGCCGACCTCTCAACCTCCCTCCCGCGTCTTCGCTATCGGCCATAGGGCTCTCAGAGAGATTGAACTTGGGACCTCAAAGTTCTCGCTGCTACGTTGGCCTGAACATCACGCAAGGTTTTGCTTTCTATCATCGGTCGTCTAAGTCTAAGCGCCTATGCATGACATGATAATGATACTTTGCGCCACACTGCCTGGACATATGCACAGCCACGTGGCATCTCCGGTTGCTTGATGGCGGCTAGCCCAAAGGGCTGATGGCACTCAGACATTTTCAATGCAGTTAACATGGCAATCCCTCCGGTGATTGCACTCCGTTGCCAGTAGCTAATGGCTTCCTTAGGCAGTGGTAACGCGCTCCACTTGATGCGGGTACCTCTGGTCACATATTCTTAAACCTCGCGAAATCCCTTGTCCTACCATCACAATCGGTCGTCGGTCGCTACCCTGTATGCAGAGTTGACAGTGCCCTATGTATGCTAAGTTCCTGATCGAGGGAAGCCTGACCAGTCTCTGGGGTTCCTCCGAGTCGGCAGTTTCTAAATGCGCGAATACGTACAAAATATGGTGTCCGACAAACGCTGCCGCCTAACCCCTCTTCCCCTCTGCATGCTTACTGCTTGCGCTCGCACCAGAGACCAACGTAAACATCATTCTCTATGGATTCTAGTGACTTTTATAACGCGTACGAATTGCCGTGATGCTCTAATGTATGTAGAGGACAGGCCGCTGACAGAGAGTCCTCCAATAGTGTCACGCATAACTATGTTATGATCGCTTCATTGAGTGAGTCAGGTGTTCTGTTCTGTACATCTCTCCTCCCTGACGAAAGAATTGCGCGACTCTGTAGCATTGCTCTTCTATGACTATTTCTTGACGTTTGCGGCCGAAGTATCTCGTGTGTGGCCTCAACCAATCTCAAGGAATACGTTGCTGTTTTTCCTAAATCGCTATATTGGCATTTCCGGCAACATTCTAGCCTCTGCCTTTTTTTTCTCTGGCATCAAGTGGTCATCGGAGGTAAGAATAACAGTCAAGCTTGTGGCCGGTTCCATTTCCCAATCTAAGTTTTTTTCCCCATGCAGAGGTCTGTCCTGTACCAAACGAGTTGTCAACTCAAAACTTAGATCTTTTAGTTGTTCTAATCTCACCTATACTCGCGAGGCTCTGTTATTCGTCAACCAAATAGTTGTTGCCGGTACGTCTTTGGATGCGCCCGAAGATCCTTTCAGGGTAGCTGATTAGTTGACCAGCCATTCTTGCCACACGCACCAGCGCACTGTACAACAGATCTCGCGCCATCGTCATTTCGATATTGGGCTTCGGTATACTGTTGGCCGCAATTAGCGGTGTGAGTCCCCGCTCTCTTCTTTCGAACGTAGTCGACTCAAATGGGCCAACCGTCCGTGCGTTCAAGTGGTTCTTGGTCGGCCAGCACAGCACACTTGTCGAGTTGCCCGGGGTGCCCGGCTGCCATTACTCTCTGTCAGAACATGCGTACGTTCGCCGCCGCCCGCTCTTCCGCTCCCTTCGCACGCCGTTCTCACGCACCCCTCCAAAAAATCGAACGAAACGAACAAAACAAACAAACAGTGCCGTCCGTACGTTCCCGTTCCCGTTCCCCTCTTGTCGTGGTTCTATTTTCAAAAAATAAAAAATAAAAAATTGGCGCCGGCGCCTCCGCAGGTATGGCCGTCGCATGGGAGGCATCCGCGCTGTTCGACGCGTTCATCTTCGCTCTGACGCTCATGAGGACCCTCAAGATGCGCAGATCGCACAACTTGGCGATAAGCTTGACCGGGAAGGGGCTCGTGGACGTGATCGTGCGCGACGGTGAGTGAGCCCGGGCCGATCCAGCGGGTGATCGAGGGAGCTCATTTCAACGTTCTCCCCCCCCGCATCCAGGCGCCCTTTTTTTCGCGTGAGTTCCCAGAATGACTGCTGCATCCCCTGAGAGAGATCGCCCAGCCCGGGCCACTCAACCGTTTCTGATACGCCAGCGTCATGGCCCTTGCAAATTTTGCCAACATCTTTACTTTCTACGTACGTACGCTCTCTTTCGCTCCCCCCCCCCCCCCCCTCAGCTAGAGCCTTTTCCCTTCTTATGAGAGCTGAACGCTGACTCCATCTTTTGGCGCCACAGTTCTCCAGGGTGAGAACGGACCTCATGTAGCGTTCTGTGGTCGCAATTGATCTGATTTGGTGAAACTCAGCCCTTTCTCAAGGGGTTGTTCTCAGCACCTGCCAACTGGTCTGTACCTGTCCCAAGTCCTAGTCCTAAATCTTGACAAAGAACATGCTCACGTCGTGCTCTTTAATCAGCATCTCGTCGGCTCTGTGCTCACGCCTCGTCCTCAACCTGTACGAGGTTGCGACGCCCGATGATACTAACTTGGTTTCCTCCCGCAATCCGATGACAACTGTCGTCCTTACCATGCCCTTCGAGTTCGGGACCATGGCCACGGACGATGAGCGCAGCGAGGAATGATTGGTGAGCAAAGGTTCTTGCCGGCAGGCACCAGTGAGGTCTTATCCCTGCCGCCGAATGGACATCAGACACACGACATTCAGACTACGAAGCCGATCATGTATAATACACATCATCTGTAATGGCAATGTACCTCGATGTTGCCCATGAACTCCCGGCAGACCACAATACTCACATAGGCAGTCCTAAAATCAATCGAGCGATGAGGAATGAGATTTGGAGAGTAAGAGTTAGTTCTATTACAGTAACAAAAAGGTCGGATGAGAAACGATTCCTCTGCTGGTCTGTCCTTTCACGATTACAACGACGTAACTTCCTAGTAATTCCCAACGATTAGATCAGATGCGACCCAACACCCGCGGCTGCGATACGTCCGCCATGTTAATGAAAATATCGTCAGCGGGGTGGCGGTACAACGGCGCACGGAGGCGCTTTTGGTCAAGGTGGTGACCGATGAAGCCAATTGAACGGCCGAGGACAAAGAGGCCGTTGAGGGTTCCGATCTTGATATATTCGTCCGCCTCTTCACGGGTGAACGCACCCGAGTCGCGCAACAGATCAACAAAGGAAACCGCGATGCATCCATCGACGTTGAGGATAAGGGTGTCCTTCTTGGCTGTCGTCACCTTTTCAACCGCAATGGCGTAGTCGAGCAGCGAGTGGCTAGGGAAGTGCTTTCGCACATACTCCTTCACAAGCTCGACACGCAGATCAGGGTTATTGACGCTCTTGATTTTGTGGCCGATCCCGGAAACTACAGGATTTCATCAGGACGAGGGGAGACGATTTCTACACAATCAGTGAACGTACTCAGTTTGTTAGCTTTCCTTGATTGGTCGACAAACTCGCGGGGGGTGAGACCGGTGTCCCGGGCACCTGAGAACATGGCAGCAGCTTCGTCAAGAGCGCCACCAAAGCGGCTACCAATGGTGAGGAGGCCAGAAGCGAGGGAAGAGATAAGGTCCTTGCCCGCGCGTGTCGCGACAATCGTGTTCATGGCGCTATCAAGCAGTTAATATGGGTAAAAAACAGGAACTGGTTCGCCTCACCCAGAAACAGCAGGTCCATGATCAGCTGTTAACATAAGCACCATCTCGATAAATTTGGTTGCCCATGGCGGAAGGCGGCGCTTGAACCAGAGCAAGCTGACGACGCCTCCGAGGCCAACATCCTCCTTAAATACATCCGTGATGCGCATGCCAGCGTAGATAAGCTCTTGACCACGCTCATCTGAGATAGTCGAGATGAATGCAGCAGGTTTACGGATAAGGCCGAGCTCCTGCGCCCACTTGTAGTCCATGGGGATGACGGGTGGTTCCCGCTCAGCGGCGGGTTTAATGACACCTTTGCTCACGAGTCCCTCGTATGTCTCCTTCAGCACTTGAGGTAGATCCTCAAACGTCTCGGGTACGATGAAGCCCGCTTCGCGCATGGCACGGTTCTTAGCATCCGCAGTTTCCGTGTCCGAGTTTGCGAGTGATCCGGCATGCCCGAATTGAACCTCCGTCGTGAACATCTTTGCACAGGTACCAATGGCCCATGCTATGATAGGCTTCTTGATCCTGCCATCCTTGACCGCCTCGATGACACGGTATTCCTCAATGCCACCGACCTCACCTAGAAGGATAAGCAACTTGCACTCCGGGTCTTGCTCATAGCGGAGCAAATGATCAATGAAGGTGGAACCAGGGTAGCGATCTCCACCAATAGCGATACCCTCGTAAGTACCATTGGTGTACAAGGAAAGGATGTTGTTCAGTTCATTTGACATGCCACCAGATTTTGAGACATAACCAACGGAACCTGGGCGATAAAGCTTGGATGCGATTATGTTATCCATCATTCCTCCTGAGTTTCCGATCTTGAAGCACCCGGGCTTGATTCCACCAACCGTGGCAGGACCGATGATCAGAACACCCTTGGATACCGCAATTTGGAGAATCTCGCGGGCATGGCGCTCTGGAACACCCTCCGCAATGATTGCAATGGCTTTGATCTGGGCATACGTCAGGAGTTCGAGTGTACTCGAAAAGACAGAACGCGAGGAGGCAAAGTTGACCACGACATCAACATCGGGATGCTTCTTCACTGCCTCGTCCACCGAGGTATACACGGGTAGAAGAGTCTCCTTGGTGCCCCAGTAGAACTTCTGGATGTGGTGACCACCGAAGGGATAGATCATGGCGGCAACAGAAGGAATCTGGCGTCCACAAGAGAAGTCAAAGTCGAGCATGCCTTGAATGGCACGGGGTTGGAGACCATACACGAATGAGCGAGTCGTTGCATCAAAGGGGCGGTACGAGGGGCGGTTCTGGCTAGCGCTAGTCTCAAATCGAACGATTTGATCATTGGGTTGGGAACGACCGCCGTCTGGTTGAATGACGCCGACCGCGGGAGAATCTGACGGAGCGGCTGCCTTGGAAGGGCTGGGTGAAGGTGGAGAGGTGGGAGGAACGGACGGGGCAGGGGGCGTGCTGGCACGCTTCACACCAAGAGCTAGGGGAACAATCTCAGTGATATGTGTCTCCGGACCGTAAACTTTGATTGGGACGCCAAGCGACTCTCCGAGCAAGCGCATTGCCTTCAGACCTTCCTGGTAGTTAGGGCCGCCACGGCGAACATAGATACGGACTTGGTGATTGATCAAGGGGGTCTTGTATTCCTGGAGAGCACGGATGATGCCCTTAAAGGTTGAAGCAACATTGGTAAAGTTGGCAATGCCTCCACCAATGATCAGAATTTTGCCCTCGGGATGCGGTTTGCCACGAGTGATCAAGTCGACTGAAAATATGTAAGACATAAGGTGATGGCATAGAAAAGCTTACACTTACCAATAGTCTTCGCATACTCATACGTCTGACCTTCTGTGGGGGCGCCCGAGTACTCTCCGTAGTTTGCAAGCTCATGAGCGAAACCATGGGCGGCGATAGCATCAGAGTAAACTACGGAAGCACCGCCACCTGCGACCATTGTCCATATCCGACCCTCAGGATTGAGAACGGTGAGCTTAAGCGAAGCACCAGTCGAACCATCGAGCTTCTGTATGTAAGCCTCTTCCTTTGTGAGGTCACGACCGAAGGGTGCCGGCCAGACCTGAAGTGTATTCTTAGGCTACTGGGTCGTGCTTACTGCTGAGTGAAATCTCACCATTGGAGGTCCACGGTCAGCAGAGATGCCCTTGGTCCGGGCGGCAGAGGCAGGGGCAGGGTCATAGACAGAAAGATCACGCGCTATCGCCCACTTTGGCCCGCAGATCGAGTCGGCGGTCTGATCGAGCTTAGCTGCCATATCGAGGTAGTGGATCGTGGGCTGGCCACCGTTGACACCGTCGAGGCAGACAAGAGGGTTGATCTCGAGGTAGGCGAAGTGGAGGTCAACATACACGGAGTACAGGCGGAGGAGGAAGTCGGTGAGCGTTTCCTGCTTTTCACGAGGGACGTGCTTAAGGAGCGTGGTGGTGACCTTATCGCGAGTCGGGAAAGGTTTCCCAACGAGAATGTCCAACTTGAGTGCCTTGGCGTCGACATCACCAATGTCAACGCCACCTTCGTGGGTGAAGAGGATGGAGTCACCCTCGCGCTGGGATGTTATGCATACGTAGTATTCCGCATTTGATGGGTGGGGGAGGAAGGGCTCGATAATGAAATTGGAAAGGGTGCCAGTCACTGATTCGACCTAATGGATAGATAGATTAGTATGAGTTCAGGAATGGGGGACGATAATGATGGCGTGAATGTCACGTGGGCATAATACACCTCTGTTGTGGCTGCCATCAAACTCAAACATAGGGCGTCCTAGGGCGTCCCAGAAGCAAATCCCGAGAGGTCACACCATCTAACCGATTCTATGGACCCCGAGGCACAAACACGTAGCGCTCACCTTCTGGGGCTTTCCCGCCCGCGCGGCGATCCATTGCTTTGCCTCGTCCCACGACTTGTTCAGCGCAAGCAGACCGGCCTTGCCACGACGCTTGATCAACTGGTCAGGCTTCGCAACAAGCTTTGATGTGAACACCCAGCCGGGGAGCAAGGTATCGGGTGTGATGGTATTCGTTTCAGGGTCCCAGGAGATCTGAGCGACCTTCGGCTGAGGAAACGTGAAGTTTGTGGCGATCTTGGCAGAGGAATCTACTGTCGGGGCACGCTCGAGCCAATATGCCAGGAGTAATTTGGCGTCGAATTCACGGATTGCTGGGGAGAGAAATCGAAGCGAGAATAAGCATATGCGCGAGAGGACGGTGTAGGGTGGATGGAGCACCTTTTGAAGACATGGCTGAAGTCTACGGAGGAAGAGGGAGAAAGAAAAATCTAGGAGAGGACAGAGGGGGGGAGGCAAAGAACAGACGGCACGTATGGACGGGGTATTTATTTGGGCCCAAAGAGAGGACCTATCTGATCTTTCGGTCGAATGGGGGGGGGAAGGCGTCACCCACGATCCCCCAAATTTCGCACGGCCCTTTACCCTCCCTCGATTTCTCGCCCTTCTCGCCACCACATCGCCTCCCAATTCTCCCTCAACCGTTCCATATTTTTTGGGTAATTTTTGCACATACTTCTTTATCGTCCACGGACACCCCATGTCGCATTTTCCTTCGAACATCGCCTATCCTCCTCTCCCCGACGGATGACATAACGCACACGAATGATATGGATCACGAACCCTGCCCAATTGACAATTGACAGCCAATCAGCGTTCCTTGCGCACCCTTTTCGGCTCGTGGCATAGCGCCCCCCTCTATTCGCGACAGAGCCAGTCCTGCGTCCAACCGAGCTTTTCGGAGCTGTACCACGGCCTCGATGACTGGATGCCTTCCGTCGGCCTCGGGATTGCTCAACGTCCACGCAGCCAACGAATTGCCTCCGTCCGTTCCACCCCGGCCTGATTCCGCCTTTTGATCCTGGTCGAACGGAACGCTCACTGCCCCATCTTGGGCCCGTCGTTTCGACCCATGTGTGCGTTTGATGGCGTTGACCTGCACGTCCTACGTCATATTTCGGATTCTGCGGTGTTACTTTGTAACTTTGCCACCCATTCCAGTCACAAATAGCCCGACCGATTTACATGAACTTGTCTCGTGACCAACACCCAGCGCCGCCATCGCTAAAATTCCCCAACAAACTCCCACTGCGCCGCTTATTCTTATTTAAGGGATTATCTGCCTCGCGACACGCCCAAAGGGGGGAAATGCGCTGGCATTTGTGTGTCATTATACCATGCCAGGAATGCGTGTCCTCGAACCCGATGTTGGGGCCGAACATACCCGCGTGCGTAGTTCAGTGCCTAACATGGTTAATCACCTCTTGTCCCCCGATCCGAAAAGCTTTACCATACCCTCCGTTACACGGTGCTCGGATCTGGGTTGCACGACGGTGGTTGCCATGTATATTCCGTTAGTTCTTCCGTATCCAAATGTACAGCAGGGCAAATGTGTCAACTGAACGATAAGTAATATAGTACATGCTGTGAAAGAACCGTCCATGAAAAGTGTAGCGACGCCAAACGTTAAGGGTACAGGCATCATTCATTACCAGAAAAAGTGGGGAGATGTGGTTGGTATACGACGCATCGGCAGAACCAAGCGACATCCGTTGACATGTTAAGAGGAACCGCGGAAGCCGCCCGCCATCGGGAAACGACCGCTGAGCATATGCGACTCGGAAATGGGAAAAATGGGACAGGTTGTTTTGAATAGAGCTGCCAGTTGGCCGACAATGCAATGAGGTCCAGTAGCGTCCAAGTCCAACTGAGGCCAGCCCGGGTAGGGACAGACAAATATAACTCGTCCCGCTTCGAATGGTTGTTTAGGCCATGCGGAGGCTCGTCCAGCATGCCCCCACGCAGAGCAGCGTGCCGGGGGGTGGCGACGCTAGCAGACAATGCAACAGCAACCCCCCTCATGCTCGTCTTGGGACGTTGCCGCGTCTGTCCTGGCCCCGGATCGCGACATCCGACGCTTCTTCTTCAGCGACGTATCTTCCTTGGGCATGAACGAGCGGATGGAGAGGTGCACGATCGTGGGCGTCGCAGGTTCCGGCGTGGTGTAAGATGGGAACTTGAGCTCTGCGCGAATCAGGTCATTCGCGCTTGAACACACGCAGAGAGGATAAACACACGTGTGAGCGTATCTTCATCCTGGAGGATCTTGCCCAAATAGAGGACGCGAAGAAAAGAAGGGGCGGGCGGACGCTCGTCTTGCCAATCTGTGTCGCAGCCGGATCAGTCAAATTGGCGACGAAAAACTGATCATCCCCCCAAAGGGGAACGGGAACAGAAATATAATTAAAAGACGGAGAAACGAGACACCGGTCGGAGATGACACCGGGGCAACAACGTTTTCGCAGTTTTGCTGCCCGTGACGACAGGGGCGTAGGTAGGTAGCGGACGACGAGGCATAGGGAGGGAAGGCACGTACCGTTCGGCCAAGAGTTCCACACGAGCTCCTTCACGCGACCCACCGTCGTCTCGGGCTCGAACGCCATCGACCTTCGACGTCCCGAGACGAGCAAGAACTGCAAGAGCGTCTGGGGAACCTGCGGAATGGTCGCCATCGAAGCCGCCTCATCCGCTCCTTCCACTACACCTCTGCTCGCTCCTCCGCCTTCGCCCTCGCCCTCGCCCTCGCCACCACCCCCACCACCTACTTTTTTTTCCTCCGCCCGCTTGTCCCCGGGCGACGACGGAGCACGCGCGTCCTCGACCCCGTCGCCAGCGCCACCATTGCCAGGCCCAGGCCCGTCCACGTCAGGGACGATCCCCGCCGCCGTGTCGCGAGAGTCGTTGTCGCCCGCGGCGGTGCCGGGTCGCGTATTATTGTCGACGCGGGTGAACGAGGTGCGAGTGCTGGCTGGCAACGCGGCGATCTCGACCGGGATGGTCCTTCCGAACGTGGTGAGGGAGGTCTTGGCGGGTGGAGCGTTCTGGTCGTGGTCGTCCATCTAAGGAAAGCGGGCGTCGTGAGGGGGACGGAAGCGGTCGGCAGTGTGATATGTACACGAGGGTTGAGGGGGTGGCAGGCCACGGCAGTTCGGCGATTCTCACGAGGTTGGGTGAATTATATGCGGGAATCGTTCCCGACGGAGGTCCAAAGGGTGCCAGGTGCCGTTAATTATATCGAAAGGGTTATGTACGGTACGTGTTTGTTGTTGATGGCCCGCGAAGATGTGCTCCCTTGCTCTTGCTCTTTAGCTCTTGCAGCGTAACGTGATCGGTGATGCAGGAAGTGGGGCCGGATGATGCCGCACCGCGTGGTCACAGGGGTCAGGGAGGGTCGGAACTCAGGGGCTGGACGCGACCAGGCTTATAACTGCAAGTCTGGAGGTAGCTGGAGCGGGTCGACAGTAATCAGTGGCCAGAGTGGACGCAGGAGATAGGCAAGCGCTCGCTGTCAAAGGTGAGTCTGGGTAAAAGATGGTGGCGCAAAGGCGAGGCAGGAGATCGGGGTTGCACGTTGTACAGCACGTCGCTCAGTAAATTCGTTTCACCAGGCTTGGCCCAATGTTACCTCATCCACATCCCCGACACAGTAACAAAACAACAACAATTCTAGCGATGAGTCGCTTCAACACCTCGTTGGCATATCCATACATTGCATGCATATAACAACGATACAGGCTGCATACTTGAGACAGCAAGGAAACAAGCATACCAGTCCCAGCCGCGAAACGTTCAGAACGTCTTCGGACGGTGGGCAACGAATGTCGAACGAGACTTGGCCACGCGGTGAGGAAGCGGGAAGCGAAGCTTGGGCTCAAGGAGCTGCTTGATATACGGTCGGCGGACATCCGCCGTCTTTTCAATCTCCACGACGCGGAGAATCTGCAGGCAGAAAGAATGTCAGTACATAGTCCAGAAAATCACCGGGTCACAAAAACAGGGATACGCACGTGGATCGACCGGAAACGAGCACGATGGCGAGCCGCCATGTCCTGATAGAGGGATTTCACTGCGTCCGCACGAGTGAGCTCACGGAACTCCTTGTACATGTTGTGCGTTCCAGAGCGCGAGTCGTAGCGAAGCCATATGCCAAAGTTCTTCACCTTCAAAGGCTTCTTTTCGTAGATCTAAAGGGAGGGCGGGGCAAGGAAATCGCAAAGCACGATGACCGCAAGAGGAAAGCGTCGATGTGCGATGTGCATATATGGTCAGCATTCCCGTCCGCCTGCCTCTTGAGGGCTGCATGGGACAACGCAGATAAGTACTAACAATGTTCACCCCGATGATCTCTCCGTTTGCCTTCTTGACCTTCTTCAACTGTCTATAATGACGTCGTCAGCACATCGAACCCTGTGTCGGGCATGGTCCCAGCGCACCGCAGGAAATACCAGAATCGCGACTTTGCAACGACCTCGTTGGGCGCAAAGATGCGCATGCGGTATATCTTGGGGTTGGGCTCGCTCTCAGTGGGGAGGTGGCGGCCGACAACTTGGTACTCGGTGAGGCCCATCTGAGAGGGGGAATCGAGTCAACCGTGACATCCTTCCGAGGTGATGCCCATCCGTCGCATTTCACGCGAGAACAGACAATGACGATCGAGAGACGTGATGAAGATGGGTTCAGACTGCATTAAACTGATACTTACCACGAAAACTTGTTGTCTGGACGCCGTGGACGATGATGAGGAGGACCAGTTGAGTTGAGATTTTTGTCGATGTGTTTGGATTTGTTGTGGCACCTGCGCGGCTGCTCATGCAGCCGTCCGAACTGAATTTCTCTAGTAGCAAATACATGGTGGTGGATGTTATAATTACAGGAAAATCGACGGTATAGACTAGATTAACCAATGGCCATCTCAACCGTCTCCTCGATGGACGCGGTGGGTTGCGAAGTTGTCTGTCCGGGCCGACTGGAGAACAGGATGTCCTTGATGACCTGCGCGATGAGTCCGTGCTGTGCTTCCATGGCAATCTTGGTACTGCGATAAAGTGCGCGTTAGCTGACAACCTCAGCAAAGAAGAAGGCACCCACCTATCCTTTACATTCTTTGCGAGCTGGTTCTCGACATCTCTCTTTGAATCGGATTTCTGAGGGAGACAAACACAATATGTCAGATTCGATACCCACCGTCAGGCGGATACCCTCACTTTGTTCGCTGAACCACCCTTGTCAAGAGAGGGAAGAGGAGGAACAACGGGTTTTGTCTGAGGCACATTACTCGCAGCCTTTGTTAGCTTTTGGTGTAGATCAGTGAGTTGAGAGGCAGCATAGGCCCTGTTCTAGAAAAAAAAAGTAAACCCCTTGGTCGAGGGGGAGAACACAAAGAAATTGTACAGAAATTAAGGGGCTTTGGCTAAGGGTGTTGACCCAATATTTGTTCCACAGTAAACCGAGGAGTTCCGTGTCCAAGCTGGACTTGAAGATCTGCACGTCCAGTGAATAATATTGATTTGCGTGAACACCGAAATCTTCGATCTTGTGGAGGGGAATGCTCTGATATTCAGATGACGATGCATTGGGCGGCGAATACCCCGCAGGATAAGTGCGAAAGGCGCCGATGTCTACTCGTCCGGCTGAGATTGTGCGGTTCGGGTCGATCTAAACGCCATAGTAAGCGATTACGCAGGTGGGGAAAGAAGGTCATATAGCAGCGCACAACAACGGCAACAAAGGGATCCGTGAATTTCTGGTTGTTCATTTGCGTGTTGACATCGATGCCGGAGAGCCAACAGCCGTACCCAGGGTGCGAGTGGTACCAGCCGATAGCGTTCTCCAGCCGACCCACCTGAAAGCCAAGGCATGTGATTACCCCCAACGTCCACTATGAGAGGCCGCGTACTTTCTCGGACTCCTGTATGTACTGGACCATGTACTCGTTCGCCTCGTTCGCCGCGTTGACGCGCGTCTCCGTGCCCTGGACGGGAAGGGCGAACGAGTCCATGACCACGATGGAATGCCCGACGACCTTTCCCTGCATAAGCCCCATGATCTCCCATGGCACGCCCGAGCGCGCATGTATGACCTGAAAAAGCCACCGACCCACACGTTGAGCATGCAAGCGCCCAGCCGAGGATGGGAGCGGTCGATAACGCACCATTTTTATCAAAGCTACCGCCGATATCTTACACGACTTGAAATAGTGAGAACTGCAGCGACACCGTTAGCATGTTGCTGGAAGGAAAGCATGTCACCAAGAACAGGAGCTTACTCGTGAGCCCATGGTTGGTCGCGGATGAGCCGCCTATTTGCCTCCACATCAAACTTGTAAATCTCATCCTGTGAAGATATCTCCTTGATGTCATTTGTCAGCGAGAACGTCTTCAGAGCTGTGTCGGAGGAGGATGAAGCCATGCGGGTTTGTCAAAGTCCCTCTGAGCTTTGGTAGGATCGCCACAGCCTCGGTCACATGCAAGAGCGTAGACGTGACATTATCTATTGCTAAAGAGAACCCATCGCAGGCCTTCGTACAGAGTACCCAAGTCCAAAATTTTTCCGCCTCGAACGCTGCCTCCTTTTCCCAACGATCGACTTTTCAAGAAAATCCAGTTGTACATCCGAGGCTGCATGTAACAGTATCCAAATCCCACCGTCAGCAGCAGATCCGATGCGTGGCTGGGCACTAACTCTGCGCCTGGGCCTCACGCCGCGCCTCGAGCGCGCGTTCCATCTCTTGAAACGCGTTCATACTGATGCTGGACGCTGCAAGAGGCGTTCGCTTTTCAGATCGAGGACGAATGGTCTCTGGCCACTCGTCGACGGGTACGTTCATGGCGGAGAGGGAGGCGCGGACGGCCGCCACGGAGGTAATTATATTTGTCTAGGGATTCTTGGTATAAATCATGGACGCATACTGCACAGCCAGACATGCAGCATTCTGTGAGGGTATGAGAATGAGGGCAATGGCAAGGAAATGAGCGACATACCATCTGGCTGGGGGGCCTTGGGAACCTCGGGTATGACAAGCCCCCTGAAGGTCATTACGGTATCACGTTTCTTCTGCAGGGCGGAGGGAAGAGTGGCCGTCAGAGGTTGTGAGGTATCTTGGATTGTGTGACTGAGGTTCTGCTTCGTCATAAGCATCTTCTCGAGCCTTCGGAATCCGTTCAGATAGATTCTGACCACCCCGACCGAAATCCCTCTGACGTCTTATCGGGGATAAGGCCAGGGTGTACGGTTGCAGGGCCTTGATAGCATATGCGGCATGTTTCAGCGATGTGGGAGTAACTGTTAGTCTATGCGCAGACATACATGGGTGACGGAGAAATGGGTACACGTGTCTGCTTTGTCATCTCAACGGATACATGTGGCACTCAGGCATGAGATTAAGTGTATGTTCGTACTCGGCGAGAATTCTCGACGAGTGTCGTATCAGAGCGAGCGTCAGGCTGGCCAAGGATGTGCCACCACGAGCACAGTTCAGTCGTCCCACTGCATCACCGCGGGTATCCAATATGCTCGCCCAGTGCCGTCCGGGCCATCTTGCTCATCCAGCCAGCAGGTCCCATCACGGAGAAGCATATTTTGCAGCGCGGCCTTGGCGCGCTCGGCGGTCCACCCATTCTTCCGAACCAGCGACTCCTCGTCCACCCTCCCCCTCTGTTCCGCGGCAACGGCGAGCACGACCATCTGGTCCGCGTCGAGCTCCTTGGGCACGCTCCGCACCATCTTCCGACCGCCACCGCCAACGCCATGGCCAACCTCGAGCACCTCGTATCCCGCGCCGAGCGGCTTGAGCGCCTGGATGCTGCGCACCACGTCTTCCTCCGTGATGGCGCCGGCGCTTCCGCTTCCGCTGCCTTTGCCGCCGTCGCCGAGGTTGCGAAGGCGGCTGAGGATGCGCACGAGCTCGGAGAGCTCGATGAGTCCGCCGTTGCGCTCGCGGGTGCTCACGCAGACGTCGACGATCTGCACGCCAAGCTCGCTCTGCCAGTCCCCGAGCCCGAGGGCCTCTTCCCACCACCCGCCACGCCGCGGGCCGGCGAGCGGATCGACGCCGATGGACGCGCACATGCGCTGAAAGTCGTGTCGGAAGCGAGGATCATTGCGGATGTCGGCGCGGTGGTGGGTGGCGAAGTGGGTGAGGGCGGCGCGGAAGTGGTCGAGCTGCGCGTGGAGGTTTTCCACCTGTGCTGTGGAGAGCTGATTGGAGAGGGCATCAAAGGATTTGAGTGATTCTTGTTGTCGTTGAAGCGCAGCCAGGCCTGCGCCTGCGCCTAGGCGATGCATCTACACGAACAAGTGGACGACAAGTGCGACAATGGCACCAACTTTAAGCAGCGGACCGACTGGCCCGCTGGCCCGCGGATACCGGTTTCAACTTTCTTAGTCCGAATTTTTTCACGTCGACCCACAGGTGGTGCTTTCCTTACCCGCGCTCCCCAGTGGTTTCGAAAAATCATGTTCAGCCCTCGGCTCGCCTCCCTCGCTGTAATCAGCGCACTTGTTAGCTCCACCGTTGCTACCTTCCAAATTCTCAGCCCCGGTGGGCCCAACCTTTGGTGGGGTGAGTGCCCGTCGGAGCGCGTTCCTTCCCCCTAACCTCAAGTGCTTCATCCCCAAGTTGCCGAGTCTCAGAATACTCTCGTTTGGTCTTGCAATGATTCACCCCCGGCTACTTCATACATTCTCTTGTGCGCTTTGCTTTTGTATCTTGACAGGGGTGAATGCTCACTCGAAATGTTCCAGAGTGGCCAACACGAACCTCACCATCTTAGCGGCTCCCGAAGCTATCGTCGCAAACATTCCCAACGCCGACTGCTCGCATAGTATTACAACCCAACAAGCTGCCTTGATCCCAGCGCTTAACTATACCCTCATGCTCGCCGACTCACTCGATCAGACCAAAGTAGTATTCATTATTTTTCTGCCCGTATCCCAAGCTCACCTAGCATGACAGGTTTATGCTACTTCCTTACCTTTCGAGGTTAAGCCTTTGGGCGCAGCATATCCCACGACCAATTCGACGCCTACTGATAATCCCGTTGCCTCGACTGCTTCTAGTTCGAGCACCGGTAGCGGTTCCTCCTCAACAAGCACCGCTAAACCAAACGGTGCCTTCGCAAATTTCGAGGTCTCTGCTGCACCTGTGCTGGCTGCCTTTGGCGTTGCCATTGGCATGTTGTGAGGAATTCGGAAAGTCATAGGAGCGTGTCAGCTGCATGATCAAAGAGACAATATATTTAGTGGCCTGTATATATCTTGGGCCTGGAACTTTTTGATACATTCAAGGATGCTTTTGCCACACGCATTTACATGTTTGTGTTCAGTTACCTCTATTTTTTCTTTCGCAGAGTTTGCGTTCCTGACTCAGCCTATACCGTTCATTTAATACATCTATCGCTCGTTTCTCTTCGGTAATAACAATGAAGGCTGTAAGGAATATACCCCACCAAGAAACGACCAGGCACAAGAAGTGTGCAAAGCCTCAACACAGGCAGGGAGGAGATTCCAATCTACGGACAACGACCACGGCATCAACACGAACTTCGAAGACATGCTGTCCGTCTGCAAGTGTCCGAAATAAGAAAGATTGTCTAGTTCTCTAAACTCCTGACGTTGTATGAACTCCGCTGATGCCAACGAGGTGATTTCAAGCAAATTGTATACGAGTCTGAGCTTGTTGAGGCTGGGAAGGGGAGACGGAGGGAAGCGAAAAAGCACGTCGGTTGGGATCACGTCACGCCATTATTGTTAAAAGGGGAACGTCGCCCCGGAGGGCCGGAAAGCGGCGGCGACGGTTTTTTGTGTCCGCTGAACACACAGCAGCCAACGGCATGTAACGTTACCCGTCCTGGAATGATTCCTTGGCTTGAAGATCGACCCTAAGATCGGCAGACAGTAGTCCAATCGATGACCCTGGGGTGTCAGGATCTGCCCAATTCAAAAACGACACAGAGTTGCATATCAGCTTGGATAGGAGAGGAGATGGAATAACGAAGCTGGGGTGGAAATGGAAGCGTTCACCCACCAATCATGGTATCGAGTTCTTCAGCATTTTGATCTTTGTCACTTGGAGGCCTCCCTTCAAATGGTATTTCAAACCCGGATTTCTTGAAAGGGCGAACAGTAGCACAAGTCGGAAGTGCAAACTAATATTTTCGGTCGGTTGGTGGGGGGGTCGAACTGACTGCGCCGTTAGCCGCCTTTGGGCGTATTCGGCACGATTGCCGATATCTTGGCTGCTCTGCTGCCACCACCCTCGAACGCCATGAATCGCCTTTTTTTATCCGCACCTCCGCCGTCTTCGCAACTCGGGATTCGTCCCATCTTAAAATCTGCCTCAGTCGCTCTCCCTTCTCATCTCAACGGTTGAGACTCGTTTTACCTACGGGCTACTCCCGTGCACCCTCACCCCAGCGACGGTCTTATCATGTCCTCCCTCAAGGCTGCCTTTTCGTCTGCTGCAGTGAAGAAGGCCGATGAGGCAGCCCTCCCGACCCCTGTATCCTCGTCTCCATCCTCGTCCTTATCTCCTTTGCATTCATGGCGCGGTCTCCGGGATTTCCTCATGACTCAAGTTGATCCGGAGCTCTCGACTGTTCCGCTCGCCGGATATTGTTTCATGACAGGATGGATGTGCGCCGTTCTCTCACCCTTCTACCACGATCGCTTACTTCCGTGATCGCACAGCGACGCGATATCCTTCTCTGCCATATTCGTTTGGTGTGCCTTCCAAACCGGCAACTCGGTGCAGGTGCATATCGTCTCTCTCTCTCTGTCTCGCACACACCCAGATCCTCTACTAAATGCGAACCGTTTTAACGATGTAGCTCGCACTTGCGATCGCACGCCTATTCCAGGGCTCTCCCGGGCACCGCGACACTTCATTCCATCTCGCCGACAAGCAGGCCCTCACGTCTCTGACCACCTTTCTCTTCGGAGCCTTTATTGGTCGCATCGGCGACCGAATAGGCGCGAAGACCCGGGCGTGGTTATTCCTCGGCACCTTTATCCAGGCGTTGTTCACGATGGCGGCCGCAATCTCGCTCTGGAAGAGCGGGCAGGGCAGCGTCGCATCGGATCGTGCCGTGCCCGCATGGAGCAGCGCTGGCACTTACGCGTGTTTGGGCCTGATAAGCGCGAGCATGGGTTTGCAGGGCATCATGGGCAAGCGTGTAAACACCCAATTCGCGACCACGAGTACGTCCCCTTTCTCTCCGAGGCAATGGCGGCTAACGACGGATGATCGATCTGAAAAAAGTCGTGCTGACGACCGTGTGGTGTGAGCTTATGGCCGACCCGAAGCTGTTCGTCACACGTCGGGTAGCGTCGCGAGATCACAAAATCATTGCGGTCACTGCCCTCTTTGTCGGAGGATTTTGCAGTCGTGCGATCTTGCAGTCGATCGGTTCTCCCGCGTCGTTGGGCATCTGCACAGGGTTACGTGTCCTCATCGCTCTTAGTTGGTTCTTTGTTCCGGCACGACAGGCTTCCGACCCAAGGAAACCATGATCTTGGTAGGCTGGGGGGAACCCCACCCACTGCCCAGTCGATGATATGATGGCATCTCACAGATTTTGGGTAGCCATCGTGTTACTGCACGTATCACCCATCTTTAGATTGCATGACATTTTACGCACCGAAACTAGAGGGCACTGTAGTAAAAAGGGATTTGTACTTTTCAACAGTTGTAATACAGTGAATAAAGAAACGTAGATGTATAGACCATTGCAACCCCGCCGTACCAATCTGTAGGCAGAAATTGTTCATCCCCCGGTAAGGAACATCGCTCCACCCGTGACCGGAACTCGAAAGAAAGGAGGATACTCCAGCTGGAGACACGCTCTCTCTTGGACACGCTGTAGGCTCCTACGCGAAAATTGAATCGTTACAGCGTAGGGGGACAATAATGCGCGTCCATTAGAGAAGAAAAAAATCAAACTTCGATCGCCTTTTTTAAACAGCTGCTGACAAACAGCGTGACCCGTCGCGTCCTGTCACGCGCAACCACTTTCGGGGCTGGCCACGGTGGCAGCAGCAGATTTTCACCGGCCATGGCGAAGCGGAAAAAGGACATCGAGTTCTCCAGCGAGGACAGTGGGTCAGAATTTTCTCCCCCTGGCACTGGCCCATCATCCGGAGGCGCCAAGACTCGGAGGAGGCCTGCTGCTGCCACTCGGCCCAAGCGGCGTTCGGCGGCGGCGGCGGCGGCGGCGAAGAAGAAGAAGAGTCCCGCGGACGACGAACGCGAACGGGCAGAGGGGCGGTCGGCGTCGCGAGCCCATTATTATGTCACCCCTCACCCGCCGTCGCGGCACTCGATATCCTCTCCTGCTCTGATGAGGCCCGCTCTGCTCGAGTGGTACGCTGGCGTGCACGAAGCGCGCGGGATGCCATGGAGGAAACCGTTCGACCCTTCCTTGGACGCGGATGCGCGCGCCCAACGAGCGTACGAAGTGCGTCGCCCTCCCCCCCCACACGTCCACCGCCTTGCTCACCTGTTGACCTGCCCAACCGCGCCGCTCACCGTTCCTCGCTCAAGGTCTGGATCTCGGAGATCATGCTCCAGCAGACACAAGTTGCCACCGTCATTCCCTACTACAACAGGTGGATGAGCAGGTAAGCACGCTAGCTTTTGTTCCTGCTCGGGATGACACGTTGAAAGACCTCGGAAGCTTCCCGACAATCAACGACTTGGTATGTTTCCCGTCATCGGACTGTCGATCCCTCTCACGGTCGCCGTTGTTGACGTATTTGCATCGTCGAGGCCGCGTCAGATATAGACACCGTCAATGCACTCTGGAAGGGTCTCGGGTACTACTCAAGGGCTGCACGCCTCCTCGCAGGAGCAAAGAAAGTCGTTGAAGAGCTAGATGGCCGTCTTCCTGATAATGCCAAAGATATGGAAGGTCTCATTCCAGGCGTCGGGCGCTACACCGCCGGCGCGATATGTTCCATCGCTTTCAATGAGCAGGTCCCTGTGGTAAGCCGATCGTGACTGCCTCGGTATGAATTTGAAAAAAGTTTCCTCTCAGCTAGATGGGAATGTCAGTCGATTGATCAGCCGGCTCCTTGCGATACACGCATCGCCCAAGAGCAAAGCCTCCCTCGACCTCCTGTGGCAGGGCGCCCAAACGTTGGTCGACGGAGCAACTTGCGCCGGCGATGTGAATCAGGCGCTCATCGAGCTGGGGAGCACTGTGTGCAAGCCCCGAGACCCAAACTGCGACGGCTGCCCACTTCAACGATGGTGCCTTGCGTACCAGATTTCCAAAAAGGTGACCGTGACCCGACTGGGCTAGCGTTCGTCATGGCTTGACCCCCTGTTTATGAAGGACGGGATTGGGGATATTGAAGACCTCTGCAACCTCTGCGATCCGATACCCCTGTCAGATGGTTTCGATGCACCTCCAGTGACATCATATCCTATGAAGATGGAACGCAAGAAACAAAGGGAAGAGCTCAACATTGTGAGCGTCGTCGAATGGCGTAGCGGCAACGCTCGCTGGTTCCTGCTGACTCGGCGACCGGAGGGCGGTTCGTCGCGCTGCGCTATGGAAAAGAGGGAAATTTGTTTGACATTCCTCCCATAGGACTTCTGGCGGGTCTCCACGAATTCCCTACTTCGTCAGAGGTACCTGCCTCGATATCTGCCTCGGAGGAGAGGGAGACCGCCACGACCTTGCTGTCTCGCCTAATAAACTCGCCACTCCTTGACACAACCTCACAAGCTGCGAACGCTGCGCAGTCTGGCGTCCTCCGAGTCGTCAAGATCGAGCGCGCCGGGGATGTCCTGCATGTGTTCTCGCATATACGCAAAACCTATCGTATCCAGTGGGTCGTCCTGGAGGGCGGTGCAGCTGGTCCGCCAGAGCTGGAGCGGCGTTCCGGTCCAAAGACGACGAAGGTGGCAATGCCGCCGAAAGTCAAGTCGATGTGGGTTCCTTTAGATGAGGTTGAAAAGGCCAAGTGAGTGTGAAAGTGCGCGTCCCGCCCCTCATGGGCCCTGCTGATCCAAACGGCGACGCGTCGCAGTATCGGCACAGGCGTCTTGAAGGTCTGGGCGCAGGCACGTTCGTTGTGGGAGGAGGGAAGACGATAGTATTACAATGTTGAGGGTCCGCCACCCGTTCAAACTACCACCTTCGTTACAGGCTGCTCTTCTCGCCAGTGCAAAATTACAATACCCGGACGTCACAGTCGACTTTGGGCGTCACTTTGTGCTTGCGTCCCAAATTTGGAACAAGGTTGCTTTCCACTTTTCCCCAGCTTTCCGGACACTATTCCGCGGATTGCTTCAGCAAACGTGGACATGTGTAACTCGGCTGAGATAGTGCGCTTTTTTCATCCTGGGAGACAGCATAATGCATTACTTGATGTGGCGGACACGCGGAGCAAAACCGGGTCACGATACCCCCATCTGTGATCGCCCTTGCCATTGTGGACAATGGCAGCTCTTCTTTCTTGCCACTTCTGCCGAGTCGAAGAGGGCGCCGTGTCACCTCTTGTATATTTTGTGCTGTAATGTCTTTCGACATCGCTGCCGCCTTTGTATGTGTTCTGGTATTTATACTTGGTCTGGGGGACCGCGAATCCCACGAAGTCTCCCCTGCTCTCTGTCATTTCAATTCTCGTTCCCGTTTTCTTGAGTTCACCATGCGCACGCCTCCATTCCTTCTTGCTTTCTTTCTGATCGCGGTGCATCTTCATTTATGCGAGTCGTTTCTTGGTTTCTTGACCCGACTGCGGCGCCACCATGCTGACCAGAGATGTTTCCACCAGTGCCTCTGACATTGGCTTTTCCTGTTCCCTCGATCGGGGCGCTGCTCCAAAAGAGGCAATTCTGCCGCTACTGGGCATGTAGGGCTGCAGACTCAGTAAGGTGTTCCCTCCAGGGATGGGATGTACAACCCGGCGCTGACGTTTATCTTCCCACAAAAACAGCCCGATTTACCCGGCACCTGGATAACCGCTCCTGGTCCAAAGCCAACTGCCTCGATTTCTTCAACCCCCAAGATCGCGAACCCCCAAGTGGGCAATCTAGTGGCGTCGACAGGTTCCGCATCGGCGTCAGAGTCAGCCCCGAGTCCGATCGCAACAGGTTCCTCTTCGAGCGAAGCAAACGCTGGCGTTTCTCTCACTTCCCATGGGCCTCAACTCTTCGCAGTTTTCGCAGGCTTGGCTGCGACCGCGCTCGTGCTTTGAGGGTTGAGTTGGGACTTCGTCGATTATACTGTATTGTTATCCGCATCACTGCTACAACCGTTACATTAGCACACAGCCTCCCTCGTGTATCGTTCTTTATAAGTGTATCCTTATTCGGAGAAAGCTATGTGTCCTGCGACCTTGTTCTGCTGGCACGTTGTTTTCCCATCATTCTACGCTACGCACAATATACCTTTTGTTCTCGGGCCTCACGGACCGGCCACGTGGCATGTCTAAACTGGTGACGAATTTTGTTTTTTCAAAATAATTTAACGCTTTTAATGGTGGCCGTCGACGACGCCCAGTCGGTCAAGGTCTACACGGTCAATGGCGCCGCCGCGGGGTCTGCGACCTCCTTACCAGATTGGCTCGTGCGGAAGCGCGCAGCCAAGGCCAAGGGCAAGCGCGCCGTCCGCGAGCACGTCGAGGGCGCCATAGAGCTCATACAGCACTTCGAGTTCCCGGAAGCAAGCATCCGCGTCAAGGGCACGCGCGACGGCCATCATGTCATCGCCACGGGCACGTACAAGCCCCAAATGCGCGTGTGGGACCTCGACCAACTCGCGCTCAAATTCGAACGGCACGCCGACATCGAGAACGTCGACTTCATCGTGAGCCGTCGTTCCCTCTCAATCTCTCTCGCCGTCCTTGGCCCTCGCGTTTCTTTTCTTTTATTTTATTTTTTTTACACGTTGCGCACCAGAGAGGGGCGGCGGCGGGCGGTCTGCAACCTTTCCTCTCGAAACGTCCATTGAACGCGCCACCGTTTCACACAGATACTTTCCGACGATTGGACAAAGACGCTGCATCTGCAGGCCGACCGCACCGTCGAGCTGCACACGCAAGGCGGGTTTCATTACCGCACGCGGATACCTCGCTGCGGACGCGCGCTCGCTTATCATTTCCCCAGCTGCGACGTGCTCTTGGGCGCGTCCGGGAACGAGGTGTACCGTCTCAACTTGGAGCAGGGCCGTTACCTCAGCCCCCTCGTCCTTGGCCTCGGTGATCGCGGTGGCGGTGGAGACGCGAGCGCCGTGGCCGGCGTGAACGCCGTCGACGTCAACGAGGCCCACGGGCTGTGGGCCTTCGGGATCGACGGGAACGGGACGGTCGAGTTTTGGGATCCGAGATCTCGGGGCGGCCTGGGCGTCCTCGCCCTGCCCCGTTCGCGTCTGGTCCCCCTCGGGACGGTCGGAAGGGCGGCGCTGCCTGGCGTCGACGCCGACGGCAGCCCGCGGTTGTCCGTCACCGCCCTGGCCTCGCGGTCCGACGGACTCTCGTATGCCGTTGGCACCTCCACGGGTCACACCTTGCTCTACGACATCAGGTCCCGGCGGCCGTTTGCCATGAAAGACCAGGGATACGGACTGCCCGTCAAGAGGGTGTCCTGGATCGAAGGCGGCGCAAAGATGGCCGGCGACGGCCTGGTCGTCAGCGCAGACAAGAAGGTTATCAAGATTTGGGATCGCAATAGCGTGCGTCCGGCGGGCTTTATTCTTCTGGCAGCTCCATGAACCGTATCTGTATCCTTCCAGCCATCAGAAAATTTCACGTCGTTGACTCCGGCGACAGACCTGAATGACGTTCACCATTTACCTGGGAGCGGTCTTCTCATGACGGCGAATGAGGGCATCCAAATGACAACGTATTACATTCCCCAACTTGGGCCGGCCCCTCGATGGTGCTCTTTCCTGGAGAACATTACGGAAGAACTGGAGGACAGCGCCGGTGGCGCGCGAACCGTTTACGAGGATTACAAATTCGTTTCCCGTCCGGAACTCGCAACGTACGTATCGACAATACTCTATACGATGTCGGCCTTTCCAATCCGTCCTTTCCCTTTGAATCTAGTCTGGGCTTGGATCATCTTGTCGGCACGCCCTCCCTCAAGCCGTACATGCACGGTTACTTCCTCTCTCTCAAATTGTACGATGTCGCACGTGTTATCGCCAACCCCTACGTCTACGAGGAACACCGTGCGAAGATGGTTCAGGAAAAGCTGGACAAGCTCGCCGAGGGTCGCATACGAGCGCGTAAGGACGATGTAAAGGTCAGAGTCAACAAGGCTCTCGCAGAGAAGATCGTGCGAGAAGAAGAGCTTGAAAAGAAGCGAGAAGAGAGGAAACGCAAAAAGGCCACGGAGCACGGCGATGCTGCCATGGACGTCGAGGTCGACGGCGCCCCTCCGGCCAAGCAGAAGACGAACCTCCTGTCCGATGCCCGGTTCGCCGCGCTCTTTGAGGACCCCGAGTTCGAGGTCGACGAAGAAAGCCGTGAATATGCGCTGCTCAACCCTTCTGCCGCCGCGCAGAAGAGGGTTCGCGTGCCCGAGGCGGAGGGCAAAGGTTGGGGTCGTGGTAGGACGGCCGTTGAGGACGAGGAGGAGGAGAGCGAGAAGGTCTCGGACGGTCTGGGCGAAAGTGGCAGTGAGAGTGCAGACAATCAGGACGAGCATGAGCGCGAGTCGGAGAGCGAGGATAGCAGCGAAGCTGGAGGTAAGCTTCCCCCGTCCCCCCCCCCTCCCTTTGTCTCACACGTTTGGAAACACTCGACGAACGCCCTCTCCTTTTCAGACCTAGCCTCACACACGCGCCAGAAGCTGCCAACGTCGTCCGGACGCCGCCGACCACCGAACGCCAACGTGCGCCTGGTCCCTCTCCAAGCGCAGCCGTCAGCGGTTTCGGGTCACGCGGCGGCGAGCAGGGACCCCTCCGCTCCCTTCGGCCACCGTCGACAACGCCAGCGACGGCTGCGAAGCGACGATGGGCCGACGACGAGCCACGCCGAGCACGACGAGCAGCGCGTCCTCCGCAAGGGCGACGGGTCGGCGGCGGTCTCCTGGACGCCCGGTTCGAGTTTCAGATCCCCCATCGAGTCGTCGGACGTCAGGCCAACAGACGGGGACGGACTCGGACACGGCGTCGTCGCGATCGGGGGACGGGGCAGGGGGGGGGAGAAGCGTGCTTTGAAAGACGCCCGCAGAGGCGTGGAGAGGTTTGGGGCGGGGCTGGAAAGGGGAGGGGAGGATCCCGATGTGCGGGCGTTGAGCGAGCAGGAACGACATGGTCGGACGCAGCGCAGGCGTGGGATGAGGAGTGGGAGCAAAAATGCGTTGAGGCAGACGCAGGCATGAATGAACATGACTTTTTGATGATGCACGCATGGATTGTCTGTTATCGATAGTTCCGACACGTTTCCTTCCTCATCTTTTTGGTGCTGAGAAGGGGGAGGTGAGAACAAAAATCTATTAAATTATTATGCTACAATCACAGTGGAGCAGGCAGATGGGTACAAACAACGATGAGACGGTCGAGAGGGCCATAAATATTGATTGCATGCACTACTAGCGAATGGGGGACAATCTCTACAGAGCATTTTGTTTTCGCTATGCCCAAGAGCTCGCTAAGCCCCCCCGCGCGAACCGGTCTTGCCCTTGATAGAGACAGGTTCAAACGGTGGTGCATTGAGCGAGAGGGCGATCGATTTCTCCGCTTGCGTGTGGGGTGGGGGCGACGATTTTCTCCGCGCGACCAAGCCTTTCCCAGCCCCGGGGCCGGAGACCCGGGTGGGGTGGTAACCGCGGGGTGACGTGGACGGCAACGCCATCGGAGTACGCGTCACGAGCGGTGCCGAGGCGGGCGCGGGAAAGGACACGGTTGCGGCGCGCGCCGAGTATGAGTGCGAGTGATGGTGCAAGAAGGGCGGACCTGGACGTTTGCCGCGCACCGTGGGATGGGAATGCGGATGGGAAGCGTGGCGTCCATGACTCGGGGCGTGTCCATGCGTGCGGGTATCAGCCGCAGCCATGGCCGCGATGGCGGGCTCATCGAGGTGTGATGAGGGGATGGGTTGTCCGTACGGGTCTGCCTCGATGCGCTCGCGCTCGAGCAACGTCTCGCGGAGCTTGGCCTCGAGCTCACCAATCAGGCCACCAGGGCCGTCCAAACCGTCTTCGTCCGCTCCTCTACGACTCGGACCCTCCCCATCCCCTCCCTCCTCTTCTCCCTCCTCTGTCTCGGCGCCTATACGACCTTCGAGCTTCTCGCGTTTCGCGCGTAGCTTCTCGAGGCGGGCTTCGACGGCGCCGAGCTCGGCTCGGGCACCGTGTAGCCTGCTACTCGCCTCCTCCTCTGCCTTCTTGCGGCGCGCTCGCCACTCCTCCGCTCGGACTCGCGCCTCTTCAAACCGTCGCGACGCGTCGGCGAGTTCTGCCTCTTGCTCGACGCGGGCTGCCTCCAGCACGCCGTACTCGACCTCGACGTCCTCCCGGCATTTGATGGCCTGCTTGACGGCCTCTTCGAGGGCGCGCGCCTTCTGCTTCATACGCGTGTCACCGGCGGAGTGCTTCTGCGCGGCGCGCTTGAGCGAAGCGGTTTCCGCGCGCTGGGCTGCCTGGGCCCTTTGAGAATCGCGGCGCGCAGACTTGAGCGTATTCGAGAGCGTTTCGTGTTCAGCCTGTACGTGAGATAGAGAAAGCTGGAGCGTAGCGAGATGATCTTCGAAAGTCTGGGAAGAAAGGGATGCGCCGCCGCTGGGCGTCGGGGGCGGAGATGGCGACGGGGGAGATGGCGACGGATCAACGGCAGGAGGATTGGAGGTAACCAGTGGAAATGCACCGGCTGATGGAATACCTTGATCGGCGTCAGGATCCAGTACCGCACGATCATCGGCTGCGGACGGTTGAGTGTCCATGAACGTGAGGACAACTGAAGGGATACGCACTTGCATTCTCGGTGACGATTTGACGTTTGAGCTTTTCGTCACTAGGAATGATACCGAGTTCGATATCATAATGGCGCCCTGGCATGAGTCCGTAGATGATGATTATCATGGCTTCATCCGCCTCGTCGGCTAACCGCGCGAGGCACTTTCGCCAAGGAGTTCCATTGACATTGACAGAGACACCCTTCGAGAGGGAATCTGTGGCAGCAGGCTGGATTGTTGTGCTGAGGGTTGGGATGTCGTCAGCATCCAAGATGTCGTGGTGGTTGAGGGTATTGGATGAAAGGGAAGAAATGACGAAAGTAGCCGAGACGGAAGTGATTTCTATGACTGAGAGAGAGAGACGAGGACGCCAAGGCCTGATTGATTGCCATTTTGTGAGAGAGGCGTCGTCGGGAACGAGATGGGGCATCGTTAATCAATCGTTTGCTTTGCCATAATGATGGGCGGGATCAAGTCGAGCATTAATAAGCCCGTCCAGCTGTGAATTTCCCACGACACATCTTGACGCCACGTCGTTCGGTTCGTCTCTTCCTTTAACCTTTTCCTGTTCGTCCAATGTCCTCCCGTATAAGTATTTCCCGCCCACCGGGCGTTAGCTATAGCCCTGATCCTCATGGTATCGGTAATTCGCGATCCCCCTCTGGCTACAGAGCTGCCGACCCAGATAATCCCGTCGAAAAACTTCAATATTATGCCAAACAAATCGAAGACTATGTCGAGATATATTCGCAACCTCTCCGGCCCCACCTCCCAGCAATCGGTCGCTTTTTGATCATCGTCACGTTTCTCGAGGATTCTCTCAGGATCATCACACAATGGAGTGACCAGCTTTGGTATTTGCACAAGTGCGTGCCCAATCCTCTCTTTCTCGTGAATTCCGGCCAAACAGGTTGCTTAGGCATAGGTATTTCCCTCGCGGAATCTCTCACATTTTCCTCATCCTCAACGTCATCGTGAGCACCTCTCCGTTCGTCGTGCGAACCACGGATACTCAATCCCGAGTAGACCATGCTTGTCGGCTCTGGAGCGGTCGTAACGAAGCGTCACACCGAATACGCTGTTGCAGGTCTTTTCGCGGTTGTTATCATCCAAGGGTTCGGTTATGGTCTCATCTTTGACATGACCTTTTTCCTCCGCAACCTTTCCGTCATTGGGGGCCTTTTCATGGTATTCAGTGACTCGATGGTGTCTCGGAAGAAGCTGTTCGCTGGTATCCCGAGCATCAGTGAGAACGACCGAAGGAAATAGTGCGCCACTTGACTTTCGTGTCGTGCTTGGTTTAATTGATTCCTTAAGCTTCCTTCTCGCGGGTCGCGTCCTCCTCATCTTCCTTTTCCTTGGTTTCATCTTCCAGGGCACGTGGAACTTTGGTCGCGCAGTCCTCTCTTTGTTTGGTCTCGTCGCGTGTGGTATGGTCGCTGTTGGTTTCAAGGCCAAATGGTCGGCAGTATTTCTCGTCCTCACGCTCAGTGTTTTCAACGTTGCTGTAAATAATTGGTGGAGTATCCATTCTGCACACCCGGCAAGGGACTTCCTCAAGTGCGTACTTCCTTTGTTGGAGAATGCGAGCATGTACCCATGTGCTCGCTGGTACTCCTGATATGACGGTCCATGCTGACGTGTGAATTCCAGATATGACTTCTTCCAAACGCTCTGTGAGATTCCACCTTACGCGATACGTAGTTAATTTCTCATCACATTTCTTTTAGCCATTGTCGGTGGTCTGATCCTACTTGTCAACATGGGCCCTGGTGCGTATTATGTCATCTTCCATTCCCTGTTATCGCTTGATGGCTGATGGCCTGCCTGAATCGCTACAGGGGGGCTCTCTGTGGATGAGAAGAAGAAGAGCTTCTAGAAGAAGGTTTCCCGTCAGTCGCAAGATAGTGAGACAGTCGTAGATCACATGGAGAAATTAGCTCTGTGTCCTATGTCTAATCACAGCCCTATTTATGAATTACATACTGTATGTATCAACGAACGTCAATGCACGCGGGATGTCAGTCAGCCTAGTTCCACCAATCACCCAGTGGATCGAAAAGCGGAATCGGACGGTCACGTTCACATTCTCCCCTCAACTTACACTACGGCGTAATTGACCGCACTTCCCAGAGGACTTTAATTGGCGGTCAATGTCATTAGTGAGTCACCAGGTGCTCTACGTGAGATCTTTAAGCGAGACCCTGCGAGCAAGTCGCCATTTACTCGCAGGTCCGAGATGGTTCTAGATCCACGGCTGCATGGTGGGTATATGGCTCCCACTGAATCGGTACTTGGTTTCCAAAACCAGTTTACCGGCTAGCGGGAAAGCCTCACACGGCGTGGTCGCTGGCAGCAGCAATTATTAACTGAACTGTGAAAGGAACCAAAAGACGGGCGCGGGTGGCAGATGCCGCGTGGCGCCGCTCGACATGAGACCGCAGAGTTCGACGTAAAAAGAACGCGTGCAAAGTAGGGAAGAGGCCTTTTCCTTGCTCTGCTCGACGGAACCGATTGACTCACTCACACACGCTGTGCCATGTGCACACACTAACACCGTTTTGGCGTGTATAGGTGCCTGCGGCGAGTTAAGTTGGGAGGGGGGGAGGTGGGGGAACATTCTGCACGAAACGTCCTGGGCGTGCCTCTAACGGAAATTTGTCATCAAAATAAGAGAAATTAAACATCGTTGTTCTTCATGACCAAATTGCGGACAACCCTCCCACGACCACGATTGAGGCCCATTTTTGCAAAACAAAAAGAGGGATGGGCGCGAGTGGAGGAGTCCGTTTCATTCTCAAATCGCACGTCGGGCGGTCGGTACCCTAACGTCCTGCTTTTCTGTTTTCCCCGTGATCTTTTTGGTTTGTTTGTTTTTTTTTCCCTTGCTCCGCCTTGCCTGCGTCTGTCCCAACATGGTTTAATTAACTGTGCCCGTTGGGTGTTGGCAAGGGGATGAGCGACGGTAACGGGTAATGGGCGCGTCCACAATGTGACTGAATTGATTGGATTGGATTGGATTGGATTGGATTGGATTGGGGACAGAGCATCAGAACAGAACACCGCTGTCTCCCTCGCACAGATCTAGACCGCCTCGGCAGGATATCCTTCTTTTTTTAAAAAAAGAAAAAAAAAAAAGAAAAGGTCCTCGCTCGTCAAATCCGGGTTCTACTAGTCCATCGAAGAATTCTCGAAGGGTCCCCCACCCCTTCTCTCCCCCCCCCCCTCCCCCTTCTTCTTTGCTCTTCTCCGTCCTTTGGCTCCTTGCCCTTCTTCCCGAGGCGCTAGAACCTCAAGAATGCGCGAGCTAGCTCCTTTTAGGCCAAACCGATAACTTCTGTATACACCTGACTGTATTGTGGCATGCGTCTGGCAGACAGCTTTGCAGAGGCACCCAACGCGCATGAAACACTCTATCAGGTCACATATAGTTTCAAGAACAAGCACGATGAACACGACCACGCGCACGCTCATACGCGTATCACGTCACCTATCGCATTGGAACTGTCAAACCCCCGATCAATGGGACGTGGGACCGCTGATTGCACATGGCCCCTCTCTTGCCCACGCTTTGAAGCTGGCCTAGCTAGGTTGCGTCCAGGTAGGTCGGCCGTTGACCGCATACCAAAAGCGGGGAGCTGTGGCGGCATACCATCCCAAGGGGAGAGATTGCGTGTCTCTCTGGCCGTCCTGTCTGTCTGTCTGTTCGGTAGGCCCCGTACGCCTTCGGTCCAGCCGATTGGATCCCACCAGCGAGAGAAGGGTTGCCTGGCCTGATCGTGACCGAATATTTCCCTTGTTACCCCCTTGAGGTTGACTCGACCGACGATAGATGGAGGCAGAATCAAATGGTGCTCCCTAAACAGAATCAGCGAAGGCGCACACGGCCGGGGCGAGCGCTCCGATTTTCAAACCGACCTTTTTGGGTGGATGAGAAATGATGATTCGGGCGGGAAGTTTTTTTTTTTTTTTCCTGTTTACCTCCTGACTCTAGTGGTCACGAGAGGTTCTTCGCGTCGCGCGACCTGGGCGGAGAGACTAATCAGGCTTGCTGGGCCCTGGATCTGTCATGTCATGGATCAAAAGGGCTATCCTCTCACGTGTATTGGAAAGGGGAAAGGTAGCGTCTCGGACCCATGAGGCGAGGTGGATGTGACGCCGCATCAGCTAACACCGCCTATTGCCCAACAGGTGCAAGCGCAAGAGATGCGACGGTACATGTCGCGCCAGACCGCGCTCGCGGCGTGAGATGGAACGGCGACGTGCGCCCCTCGAGCGCGTTATCCGAAGCGCAATGATGGACTTCTATCTTCGAAAAAGTCAGCCAGGTTTCAAGCCCAGAGCGCCCGAGCATTATTGGGAAAGCCCTTGTATTGTAGCATTTTTCCCAACCTATGAAAGAACGAGTCAATTGCATATTCCATGTCAGCAGATGATTGAGAGCCGCGCACACCCTCCCTCACTCACCACACCCCCCTCCTGCCCTCGATGCGTGCGGGCAAAGGCCAATTCGGACGTCCCACGTCCCACGACTGACCGCCACTTTCCGAAGCCAGGAACGCGGCTACATTGTCCTACGTGAAGATGCCGCTATCGTGCTGATAACAGCCCCGTCCGAGGCACCATGGCCTTCACCTTCAGGTGCTGCTCCGAGCGCACACTCGGTCGGTCCGTGCGTACGCTCAAGTCATCTAGGTTGACATGTGAGGCTGCTGGGCATGATGGGTCCCCCGCTCATAGACGCACTCGATGGCACTTCCCACCGAGCCAAGTCTATCGCCCTGCTCGCCGACTGGCCGGTGTGCTATCCAACATGGCAAAGAAACCTTAATGGTGCGTGATTCCTTTATTGATGTGGGTGTCAGCGTTGCCATAAAAGTCCAGAATCCGCTCAACGGTGATCTAGAACAGCGCTTCATCGGCGCGAGAATGCGCCGAGGGGAATGTGCCCACGCGGGGTTTCTGATGTTGTGGGAATAGGTGTGTTTTTGAAAGGGTTTGAAAAGAACGCCCAGAGAAGGACACCCACTGATCACCTCAAATGAAGCCGTTACTCCTCTGGGACATGACCAACGTAGAAGCAGGAGACGATAGCGTCTGACAACAGACTTGCGGTCTTGGTCCTGTGCCTCGCTTACTCTACGCCAGAGGCAGACGGTCCCATGGATCTCCTCAATCAGTCATCAGACGTCACAGTGCACCCTCAGCTCTGCTAGGACGGTACAGGATGATGCGCCCCCGACGCCATCAGTACAGGAAACGACGAGCTGGGGTCATTGAGGGTGTCGAGCTGTAACTGACCCGTCGGCCGTCAACCAGCCTTTACCAGCCTTCGGGGATTGACAGGTCCACTGGCAAGTCCACCACGAACGAGCCACACTACGGCGACTTGATCTTCATGAAGCCAAGAAGAGAATCTGCATCCACCAGCGTAATGCGTGCACTCGCCATTTGTAATTCAAGGTAGAGATACGACAGCAACGATGGGCACGAGGCGGCCGCCAAGGAGCAAAAGGATATTCCCGAGTTAAATTCGCGGACAAACGGTATGATCCGACGTCGACCGCCGTGGATGCACGCGGAGGGCCAAGTCGACAGAACCGTGGACGCACAAGCCAAACCAAAAAAAAAAAAGGTCGCTTTGGGAACTGTTGTGTGAAACATGCGTCTGCCCTCGCCGTGCGATTGGAGAGACGCGATTGGCAACAGGCCCTGACAGCCGCTAAAAAATCACACATGCACCCCGTCGCGTGCGGTCGGAAAACTCAGCTGTCGTCTCAAGGCCCCAGGAAGGGGAGAAACGAGGCAGGCGCAGCTTTCGTTCCCCCGAGGAAGCGCGGGGGAGGGGGGGGGAAGAGAAGGAGGCGATGCGTCCGGAAAGATAGTCCGATGCATTTCACATTAGAAACCCCGGCAGAGCAGATGGTGCGAGCGAGTTCGCAAATCGTGGCGGTGCGTTATCCCGCGAGCGTATTATTGATCAATGCGTGCGCGCGCGTGAGACCCCGGCCGTTTGACACGTTGACGGTTGGCCGGGTCTGAGAGATTTGATGAAAAGGAACAGCGAGCCCCCGAGAGGTTTGATCGAGGCGACCAGAACCGAGGGAATTAAAAACCGAACCAGCTCCAGAATAATAATAAAAAAAGGCGTTTCCTTTGCGCGCGCGCCCGCACAAGTGCAAGCCGGACCACCATTGGGTATAGAGGATGCGCAGCGCGACTTGTGGAAGGGTTCCAAACCATTCAGGATATGCCGTTCGATTCGGACAAGCGAGGGACACCGGGCCACCAAAACGTTTAATGTCATTTACGTTCCCGTCGATGTCGCGAACGCAGGGGGGGGAAAAAAAGGGGGGGAGGGGGGTGAGGGACGACCTGAAAGTCAATCACCCTATCAACGGCCTGTCAGCGTCAGCGTCACTGATGGTGAGTGACGGACAGTCGTTGGGCGGTCGCGCCAGGTCTGGCTGCCACCACTTGCCGGTCAGTGTATGGCATGATTACGACCGCTCAGCTCGAACAAAGCGGGCGACCTGGTCTGGTCCCTCCCTCACGCGTTGCTTTTGCTTTTTGCTGTCGCCGCCGCCGACGTTGAAAGAGACGCCGCCCAGCATGGTTAAATGAAAAGACGCGCGCGCCAGCTCCCGGTACCGGTCCTTCCCTTTCCTTCTCTCCATCCACACCACCGGGATGTATAATAACCTGTACCCCAGGCAACAACACAGCACAACAACACAGCGCGCACGCCGCCCCTCCCCCCCCTCGACACGCTTACGTCCTCACGGCCTTTCCCTTCCTTTTTCTGAACGCTTCTCTCGCCCCTCCGAAAAGCGGCAAAACGTTCGGGATGGTCGGTCGCGTGTTGCGGTGTGTCAACCGTGCCATAACCCACAGCGCGAAGATCCACGCGGCCAACCCTCCCCCCCCCCCCCTTCCACCCCACCGACGTCACAACCACCCGCATACGCATACACAACGCGCCACACCGCGCCACCATACACCACACCACATCACAAAACCGAAGCCACCGATCACGCAGGCCGGGGCGGGGGGCACCACTACAGCTGTAAATGAATGTTGACGAAACCGCATTGCAAAAGTGAAAAACGCCTTCGCGCAACCCTTACCCCCGTATGGATATATGTGGTAATTTTTTCCACCACCCATCGTTCCACCCCCCTTACGTCTTTTTCTCGTACAGCCCGTGACCATGTGCGAGGCGGTACGGATGGTCGCGGTGTGTCGATCACCATCGGCATCCCCTCCGAGGGTTCATTAACCTTTGGCGTTTATTCGTTTGGCCCGAGAAGGACACCACCAACACATTCATTCATCACACAAAGTTACGCCGCGCGACGTTGGTTGGAAAAAGAAAACAAAAAAGGAAAATAAAATAAATAACACGAAAATGAAGGGAGAAAAACTGAAAAGGCACGACGAGATGTGTGCCTTCTCCCCCCCCCCCCCCCCCCCCCTTCATTTTGTTGGTTATCGTCTCTTCTGCCGTCGACCTCGAGCGGAAAGCCTGAGCGAGCGTTTGCATGCACGCCGCAACATTTGCAGCGCGGATCGATGATGATTCGGGACCTTCGCGCCATTGGGTTCGCCGAGAACGCGGTGATGGTTTGTTTTCTCCGCTCTGATGGCCCGATCTCGGTTTTATCTGTCTCGGTCTGCGGCATCGCCCTTTGACCCTGACCTGATCATTTTTTTCGAATGAATTCATCAACGTCAAAGAAAGAACGCGGGACGAACGCAGAAAAGAAGAGAATAGAATAAATGCCACGAGACTAAAAATAAAAGAAATAAAATTAAAAAGAAAGGCGTGCAGCAGCGCGTCGTATGCGTGCTGTGATTCGGTGCCTTTTTTTTTCTTCTTTTTGTTATTCTCTTTCCTGGCAAATCCTTTTTTTTTTTTTTTTGCTTGCCGACGTGCTTGAGTTTGACGGAGGGTGGAATAGGACCAGTGTCAGTTCCACGCCGCGTTGGCTGATGTGTGTGTGGTTTGTGTGTGTGGGATCGTGTTCCACGTCCAGTCTCATCATCTCGTCGCACTCCCCGCGTTTTGATCCTCGTCAACGAGACGGGGGGGGGGGGGGGAGGGTGTTTGTCCCTGGATACGTTTCTCCTCGATACGCAAAGGCCGTTCCAGGACAATCAAACGATATCGGACCGTCAGAATCTATTGTGTCGCAGAAGCGTCGAGCAACACCCGCAAGAAACTGCGCAAGGCGCGATGTGAAATAAGAACGGACCGACTGAATGGCACCCACTGGCAGCCAGGGGTCCACAAAACAAACAGACTCAAGAAGCTCAAAGTCGTTCTAGCCTAGCCATAGCTGTCAAAAAGCGGAGTGTGGTGATGCGGGCTATCAATACATGACAAACAGATACAGCGAATCTGCAGATGTTCATTCAAAATAAGAGGAATTATGAATTCGGAAGCGAAAACCGATATCACACATGCTTGCACAAGATATACCACTGTCGGCGAGTCGAAAAAGGAAAGAACGTATCGCTGCCCAGGCGAAATGCCGGCCGCACCAAGCCAAGCCAGGCTTCTGGCTATGCCCCCCCAGGGCAAATGCGGCAGGTGAAGAGCCCGCGAGCGGTCATGAGACCGCAATCGTTCGGAGTGAGCTTATGAAAAAACTCAAAAGCCATTGTAAGGCGCCATCCGACCCGCGTTTCCACCGGGACTAATCGGTGATCTGCGGGGGTCTGCGCTTGGCGTGCGAGATGCTGAGAGCTGCTGAAGCATCTGTTCATCCGTCCGGTTTCGCGTTATCGAGCATGATTGGAGAAACTCTAGTGGGACCAAAGACGGGAGTCTGCCGAACACCCGCGATCCTCACTTGCGCACCTACTCCAGGGACAGCTCTGAGAGTCGCCTGTGGGGATGGGGAGGGGAGGATGGATGTGGGAACCGACCCTGCGGGCATGTTGACATCTGCTCGCCGGGGTGCCACGGGGTGTTGGGTCCGCAGAGTGCCATCCTGGGTGTACGCATGGGCGGTCTGTGGCCCGTTGCCCGACGAGGGAAATATGGTGAATAGGGCACCGGAACCCGATGACAAGGGGTAGCCCTCTGACCCAGACGATCCCAAGGGCGTTGCGCTTCGGGATCATCCTTCTTGCTCTTCGTCGCCCGAGCGCTCTTGAACAGCCCTTCCGGGACTGGGATCCGACCAACGTTGGGAATGTCTTCGATGGGGGTTAACTCGTCGACCGTCCTTTGTTTGAAATAGGCAGCTGTGGAAGCTCGATGTCAGAAGAAAATTTCGAAATTCTCGGCTAGTTTCACACACTCAGGTGCCACTTGCGAGTGATGTCCTGACCTCGGTCTTCAGGTAAAAATACGTAGACGCTGTACGTCTGCTTGATCAGCTTGTCCCTGTCATGAAGGGGAAAGCTCATTCTTCTAGAAATGCGTGAACACTGGGGCCCGAGCGAACGTGACGAGGTGAAGGTGACCTCACCCTCCACCGCTAGGGAGTCGTTCTTGGGCTGGGTCTCTCTGGTAGTAAAACAGGAACTCCTGCGACACGACAGAGAGAAGCGTCCCTGAGCGAGTGGCAAAGGACAAGGCATGGGAAGGCAGACCCACCTCTCGTATGCGCGATGGTCCCCATGACATCCCGTCGGTCCTGACGGCGGAGAGGGGTCGCGAATGAGATCAAGAACGAGCGAGGGCCGAGGGCCGGAAACCAAGCGCACCATCGTTCCATGGTCAGGCCACCGTTATCTACGGTGGACGCGCTGCGGTCCTCCCAGATGTAGACGTTGCCTGAACGGATGGCCTTGCGCTCGTCGGCGTCGAGCCGACGCGTGAGCAAGGTGAGGACGTTGCGCGCGACGGCGAAGAAGACCTGGAGCGCGTCTTGGGCGGTGCGTATGCGCGCGTTCTGGAGGGTCGGCTGCTGCTGGTATGTCGGAGCCATGGGGAGCGTGGGGGCTTGAGGGGGGTGGAAGAGAGAGAGGGAGGGAGGGAGGGGCGGGGAGAGGGCTGTGAGGGGAGAGATTCAGTAATGGAGAGACATGGTGGCACCGGAAAGGCTTGGCCCATATAGCAGCGGAGAGGCCAGGGACCCAAAGAAAAGGTTCGGGGCCAAAGAAGCTTATATTTGGCTTTTCAAAAGGGTTTCTGTATCGAGCGATGATTAAAATTTGAGGCCGATCCGGTTGTTGGAAACGCGCTGGTAACTTCACTCACCTCACGGATGGGGTAAGGCCGCCCCTCGCCTGCCACAGCTTTCCATCAAAGTGGCGCCGAGGAGTCTCCAATCTGTCCTTGCCTTGTCCTTCTTTACGGGACTTACGGTATCTGAACGACACTCTAGCCGTCGATCCGACGAGCGTGGTCAAAGTCAAACAATGGCCGTCCCTCCCGACACGTGTTCCCGATGGGGCGACCTCAGTTCCAACGACGTCGCCCACTTCCCTCTCTCCCCGTCCTCCCAACCAAGTCCGACTCGCTCTGCACTCCCCGCCCAGCCACGGCTCCCATTAATAGCTGATTGATGACCTCGATCCGCATTACATTTTTAATATCGCCACATCATATTATTACAACATTACATACACACCCATAATGCCAACCCAATCCCACCCACAATCCATTTCACCCTTCCCAACGCCCACCCCCAATCAATGAAATCTTGGATCACTTGCTTCCGTGCCCATGCGCCATCATCGGCTTTACCCACAGTTTCTGTTCCGCGAGCGTCCGCGTGTCCTCATCTTTTTAATTCCACCACTCCATCGCAGCGCTTTTAGCCGAACCCGATTTGGAATAAACGAAAGTTACTGTCCGTCATTTTCCGGGCAGTCCGTGACTAGTGTTGCGCTTTATATTGAAGAACCCACCTCACGGGTCAGGACAAAGCGGTGGTCAACAAATCATGAGCGGATCCGTATGTAAACAATAAATAAATAAACCTCGACGCCACACTACAAAACCGGCCCAACAAGGTGCTCTAAGATTCCGTTGCCCCCAACGACGAGTGAAAATGGCACTATCAGTAATCGGGATCAACATGGGCATGTGACGTGTCCGCTCACCTCCCAGAGGAAGGACAACAGGCTTATAGTCAGGGACCTCACAATAGTGCGCCCGACCTCCGAATGTATAACGTATTCGCAGGGACTTGGCGCACCGAGGCGCAGGGTCGTAAAACCCCTGTAAGCCCGACTGTACGTGAAAGAGGTTTGGGTCAGATGGGAAGACATGTAACGGTTCCCGAAATCGAGCCCGGCATACCTTTGGGCGGTGGCCAGGAATGTACAGCTGACTCTTGCGCACGAGGGCCTGGATCGCAACCGTCACGTCCACGATGAGATCTCTGGCCTCAGGATCCGGATCTGTTGGTCCGTATGACGCTTCTAGAATCACAAGACCTTCACAGCAACGGTTCGTTCAATTCCGCCACGCGAACGATCAATCGCGCGGACATGCCTTCCTTGCTCTTTTCCGCATGAGTATGTTTCCGGGCCGTCTCTCTGAGGAGTAATGTCATTTCCTCAATCTCGCGGTGGATGTTTGACCTCTCTTCGTGGAGCTCCTTACGTGCGTGACGGTAGAACCTGGGGACGGTTAACACCACACATCAGAAGAAAGACGATGATCAGCGCCTTACTCCGCTCGCTGCTTACGCCTACGGGGTCTCAGAATAAATTGATACGCCAACATGAACGCAGCAGAGGGCAGTGTGGCAGCAAGACAAGCCAAGGTGGTGTCACTGTTTTCGCTAAGCACAATCGGCAGCACGAGTCGTTGACCAAGGTAGGAAAAACTGTACTCGGTTCATCACCGAAGACACGGAAATTAAGCACAACTCACGTACTTTAACGTTAGTTCCACACCCGCGGCGTTAAGGCCGATCACAGTCGTGATACCTGCGTGCTCGTCTCCCCAGGCGCCGGTGGCTACCCACCCTAGACCAGCAATTGAGAGCTGCATTGCCAGCGATGCTTGGGCCGCCAACTCTGGGAAAACCAACCCCCATTCTGCCTTCAGACTTGTTCCCAGGCCTGCCAGGGTGATCCCGCATGACGATTGCCGCACGCCAGTGCCGAAACCCGTCCAAGACCCTAATTTTATTGGTGATTCTTCATCATCGGCATCCATTGGATCATTTCTGGTTCCGAACCGGTGGGGAAAGACAATGTTGATCGAGAAGTGCGGTTGATGTCCAGTGTGACAGATGAGAACGCCCTGTGTCATTGATTCCCTAAACAGCCGACGGGAATGGGCAACGGTGATCGGTGGAAGCGCGGGTTCGAAGGATGGGTATAACGAAGTCTGGACTGTGTAGGTACCCTCATCACTCTGATACCGAACCCTCATCATGACGAAATGTGCTCGAAGCAGACTTGTCGTGGCCTAATTTCGGGATTTCAATCAAATCTATTGAGTCGATGAACTGCGCGGGATACTCGCCTCGAAATAAAGGCGGGGAGAATACTGATGTTTTACGGTCCCAAGCACGTTGCTTGCCCCGGCTCTGCCAGAAACGGCGCGGGTCGTCAATACGACCTTTGTCTTGTCATCGAATACCTTCTGAAGTACATGTGAGATCATGCCGTGTCCCATGAGAATGGTTTGGGAAATTACCTGGAAGCTGTGTCTTAGGGTAAACGAGGAGATGCGAACGCCGTGAAGCCGTGCATTCAAACTACGGAAGCTTTCTCGCGAAGGCGCGGAAAATGCACGATCGTTGAATAGAGAACTTGCGTTGACACCGACCACTAGACGGCCCTGAGGGCGGACAGAGTCCTGGAACGCAGATGCCTCGTGTTCCCATTTTGAGCGGTTCAGCGTTTTCACCAACTATCTTGGGCATAAGAGAGCCTCAAACGGCATTGAGTAACCCTGGAGTACCTCATTCCTGGGTTTGGACCGAAGTTCTGGCGGCCATTTCAAACGTGTGCCTTCAAAGCCTGGAAGGAACGGGGTAAATAAAAGTCAGGATTGAATTGAACGGGGCATACCATAGATATCATACACCGCTCTGCAGTCATATCACAGCGCAAGGACACGGAGGGTAGACGGTAGCAATACCTTAAAAATGGATCAGATAACACTGACACGCGAATCCAGGGACTCCGTCAGCTAGATAAAAACCCCAAACGCAAGGCGAGCGGTCATACCTTCATACGCTTTCTGAATCTCTAGGAACCGCCTGGACGCGGTGTCTTTTGTGGACTCTTCCCGCTGCTTGTCCGGATGGAATAGGACGGACAAGGTTTTGTACCTTTCCCTGATTTCCTCTGCCGAAGCAGAGTCTGGAAGGTTGAGGACCGAACTACGTATTCGATAAGGGTGGGGCGAGGCGGAGACAAGGAGCTGACTGTACTATAGGAAGCCCTCCTGGTCTAACGGAGCAGCTTGTGCTTCGGTTGCCTTACCGTCCCTGTCGGACTGGCTCATGCGGTTGTGTGATGAGACGGAGGCGAAGGGGGATGCTCAACGCGTCGTTCGGTCCGAGTCGGTCGCCCTCGACCCATCTGCTCCCGCGAGCCAAACTTCGGGAAATTCCGGTTTCTCTTCGGCATGGAATCTCCCGGTGGCCCAGCCGAGCGGAACAAGATTGCCATGCAAATACAAATTGAAACTAGCCTTATCCTCCCTGCAGGGATCTCTCTCTGTCTGTCCTCATGCCAAGAAAATACTTACCCGTCACGAGGTATGTGTTTGCCCTCCGAAATTTGACCAAGATCACCCGTTATGGCATGACATGGAGGCCGACACCAAGTAACGCTACAGGGGTGTCTGGAAGCTGTGCGAGATGTCGTCCCTTACGCTACAGTCTGAGTACGATAGATGTCCGTGACCTCTTTCGGTTCTATGGTCTCTCTACAGTGTACTCATGAACCCACCGTCCCTCGGCCCATGCCCTGGCGATTGCCAAAGCTGGCCATCTGTCCAACACTATCAATCTCCGACCCACACGGAACAGGGATCAGTCGCGACTCGAGTTGATGAGAAGCGAGGATACAGGGCCAGCGAGGTAACCCGTGTTCTGGAGATGAGTCTGACAACTGAGATCGCAGGGTCACACGTAAGCGGCCGCCATCGGGCGGGGCCCCAAATAACATCACAGAATGTCGTTATGACGCCTGCTAAAGAGCATGCGGAACTTGGAACTGGTAGCATTGTCTGGATTCCGTTGAAAAATTTTCCAAACGCGTGGCGAAAACATACACCAGTCGGGAACATCCCCTCCTGATGTTCATCGTAGATTTGTTTGCATCTCGGGAACAAGGAGGGCGAGTGCAACTATTTTTATCTTCCAGGGACGCATGGCAGAAGTGGGTACTGAGGCTACATTGAGGCTTCGAGAGCTGGTGGGATCACCTGCTTGGATTAACTGCAACTGGCACCGTGGCAGACGATGATATGGTTCGGAACATGTTGGTGGCAGTTTCTTTAGAAACACCGTTGGTCAGAGCGGTACAGTACTACACAACTCATCGCCGGGATGAAGGGTTACGCCAAATAAACGTGGCTACTGCTTTCGGAAAGTGTGAGTGAACATTTAAAGATCGAGCGTAGGCGGTGCTGTACGGCATCATCCAACGCAAATCGATGGGGAAACCGTCCCGAAACCTCGGCCTTTGACGACAGGTCGAGTCTGTTGCTGTAAATCTACGCGGACTTCGCGGATGGGCGCGGCTAAACGCCGGTCATCGTCATCTCACCTCAGCCCTCGACGCCATCCCGGATCTTGCATTGACACACGGACACTACTTGCGATCGCAGGAAAGAAAGAAAATACCGGTCTCAAAATCACGTATCACGGCGCTGAGAGTTCTGTGCACATAGGGGGTTCGAGAACTTGACGAGCGCTAAATATCGATAAATGAGCCCCCCCCATCAACGGATAGCTCCTCTCGCCTGCGCGGAATGAATTCAAATATGAATGATGGATGAATGAATGTCCGAGTTGTGCACGAGAATCATCCCCCGGGATCATACAATTGCAATCGTGCATTCTTTAGCCTAGGTACAGCAGGCACGGGGATAGGGTTGGGGACGGGGACATAAAGCGTAGGGCCGATGGGGTAAACGTGCACTAAGCCTGCCAAGCCTGCCTACCTAGAAGCGGAGCGTGACTCCGCCTGAGTGCTTGGCCGCCACATCTGAGATAATAGACAGACATCCCCAGATAACCACAGGTGAAGAGATGCAGGACGCAGACAAATGGGTCTGGCTGAAGCCAAAGGTTGTATCTGCCTTCTCTCCCGAGGAGGCGGAAACCGTTGGATCAAGTCAAATATTGAGCAAGTCCCCAAATCATCATGCTCCCGTGGGGCAGGAACTGCAAGGCGCCCGTTCCAGGGAGGGGAAGAAAAGGGGGAGGGGAGGATTAAGGCGGGGCATAGCCAATCAGGGAACATCTTTCACATCAAAACCAAGATGCCGAAAGGTGTGCCCCGATCTCCGCGGCTCCGCGGGGCTTGATAGAAGCAAGGTGGATATTAAGGATCAGCGCCCGCCGGCCAGACAATCACCCGCAGGGCTTGACGAGCCAATTCGTGGTGGCCGATGGCCGAGCCCCCATGGGAGAGTTGAGCTGCAGCCGCTAGCCTTCGGGGACTTCCTGGGAGGTTAGAGCTGTAACGTTACAGTTACTGAATGACACTCTTGGAAGATTCTATAGAGAGTAACGGAGGCCAAGAAGCGACTTGATGGACGGATGCCACATGGCACAATCGACGGGTCGGCCCGATCACGATCCATCCGATGCGCCCGGCCCGGTCCGGTGCCAGCTCATCCGAAAAGAAAAGCTGCCGCTCGCTCGCTCAACGCGCATATAGCCGGCTCCTGGGTCACTGTGATCATGGGCCGCTTAAATTTCTCCGTCGACGAGGCCTCTCTATTAAAGGCGTACAGAATATCCTCATTGGATCCCACGTGAGTGCGATGACAGAGGGATGGTGGTCCTACAAACTGAATGGTCGTCTGATAATAGGAAATGGGAAGACGTTGATCATGAGGACTCACTGGCTGGTCAACTCGCCAGTCCGGCTGGCAGTGTCGAAGGTGAGGGCGACCCTCTCGGCCTCGGAGCAGTAGTCCAGTGCGTCCTTGTACCAACCAGCAATATGCAACAACTGAGTGTGATGCCAGTGTGAGAGACATGGACATGGAATCTCGTTCGTTCCTACCTCATTTAATCCAAACCGCCATGCCTGAACGACCGCGGATAGGTGCTGCCGTCCTCATCACTTCCAAGTCCTTCGACCCTAAAGCCTTCCTCTCCGCGGTACACCCGAATGCTACCTATCAAGATCTGGCAGCAGGAATCGCTCACCTTCGCTCTTCCATCGATTCACGCTCGGAGGCAATTCGAGTTCTCGTCGAAGACAATTTCGACAAGTTCGTCGCAGTCAAGGCATCCACCGATGGTGAGGAAAATGCGGCGTTGTTCCGCCCGACGTGTTTTATGATGTCCATGCCCAGCATTGCACGCCGAAATGCGCGAGGGGCTGCTTTCGGAATCAAGTGACTATGCGTCGAAACCTGTGCGGGACCTGCTGAAGCGTACGTCACGCAGTTGCCTCTCCGCTTGCACCATGTCCAAGGGACTGCCCACAGAGGCAGCTGCGAAAGCCGACCAGGTATTCTTGCCCGTTCTCGAGAATGCAAGCAAGGCGCACAAACTTAGGACCACTCTTGGTGTATTCGAGCGATCCAAATTCTTCTTCAACCTTCCGGCGTCACTGATAGAGTCCGTCGAGGCCGTGCGCTCTATTTTTTCTTTCATGCATATCTTCCTCTGTTTGACCATGGATGTAGGGCCGGTATGAGGTAGCGTTGCGAGACTACAAGAAAGGGAAATTCATGATGGAGTCTCGTGCGGGGCAGTTGCTTCCAATCAGTGCCCCGAAGGACAGCCAAAGTGCCATTGTTGCTGAACAGCAGCAGAAGCGGATCCTCGACAAAGTGTGGGGCACAGTCGAGAAGGCGATGAGCGAGATGCGCACCCTACTGGTTGGTCAGCTACAACAGCCAGGGCGCCCAATTGAGGATCAAGAGAAGACAATTGAGTAGATATCCCTTCCATCCGTGTTGCCAAGGACTCCACGTTGAGCATGATTAAGGATCCTCTTGGAGCTCAATATGCCGGAAGATCCTCTGTGGACGTACTTTGATGCCCAGCACAAGTTCATCCTTGATCAGATGAACAATTCCTTCCAGGGCAGCGGTTGCTGTTGTCCGACGCATGTCACCCGCATCGTACTGTACCTCTCCAGTCGCTGATTTGGTTGCTCAGGCGTGCGAGACGTAAAAACGGGGTCTTCTCAGCAGGACGAATCTCTCAAGTCCGTCCTTGCTGCTCAACTAGGGACGTGCATCACAGCGCTGAGAGCAGGAAAGCAGGATCAAGTTTTACGTATGACCCTTTTTTTCTCGTCCTTTCATCACGTCTCACTTTTTTCTGCTTTGCAGCACAATCTGGTGGCCATGAGGTCTGGATGGCCGTGTTTGACTTGGTCAAGAACATCTCCGAAATAATGATGGCGGCCCTGCCGAACTTCTGGAAGATTGCAAAGAATTTCCTCGATGGCAAATACAGGAAGGTACGATGCCGTCACGTTCCGATCTATCTACTGAGTTCCCTGTCGTGTGTGTCGTGTGACACAGAGCACCTCCTCTAGCGGTTCACGACGAAGTTCATCACAAGTTCGGACGATGGCTCACGACATTATCAAGCTATACGTTTCTCTCCTCTCTGAGTTTTTCCTCTTCTCAGATATGGCGGTGACGACACCAACGTTTGAAGGAGGCATAGCGCCTCTCTTACCCGACGACTCGAATTCCCTCACAACGGCACACTACCTTATGAAGATCCTCACCGAGATCCAAGATAATGTCAACGAGATCAACTCCATGGAAATATCCGGGGACATGAGTTCCAGCTTGAAAGGTTTGTTGGACAGTGCAAAATGGGGCTTTGAAAACGTGTTGATGCACGCATGGGTCAGGGGTACGTCGGCGCGGGAGTCGTGGTGTGTTGTTAACCCCTTCTAATCCTCGATGCAGACACGGAATCATTCTATTACTTGGAAACCTGGGCGCTGTCCTCATCGGAGCCCTATACGACCGAGCTTCTGTCTGATTTCCAATACTTTCAATGGCAGGTAACCACGTGGACTTTCAAGATTGCCAGTGGTACAGACACTTCGTCGTCCTCTCGGCTCGGACGCCGTCCGATTCCCAACGAGTTTGTGATCAGGATCACGAAAGCCTTTTTGGATGCCACCTATGCGTTCTTGGATGGGCTTGTTCAACTGGCCGCGGAAGGTTCGCCCAATACCGACGCCGAGAAGTTCCCTGGTGTCGATGCAAATCCCACGGGAAAACTACAAGCATTGGGGCTGCTCGACACGTCGGATTTGGTAAATTGACGTTTTGCTCCTAGACGAGCAGTACATTCACAGATGAGCTACTGAAGGGCACTCGGACGCTCCTCGTCATCTCTAATTTCGTGTACCTTAAGCGAGGGCTCATTCCTAGCATGATCACTCAATTCGAGGCCGCCTCCAACATAACGGTCGATGCCGAGAAAACGGTGAGCTCCCCCTTTCTATTCTCCGATCGGAAGATGACACATTCCGCGACCCCAGACTTTGATGACGGCCGTGGAACGACTGGACCAGACGCTCTTCGAGAGCTTCCTCCGACCCAAGATCGCGATCGCGACTGGCAAGCTGCGCAGCGGGATTCTGGACCCTGAAATGGACTGGTACGAGACCCCGCAGCCGACAGGTGAGTGAGCATATCATCGCTGCCACGTGCTACGCGCTTGCTCCGCGTAGGGTATCAACCGGAAAATAATAATAACAATTGTAGAGATCCGGCCGTACATTTTCGAGTCGCTGATGTACCTCGTCGGTGTGCACGCGCAAATCAGCGAAGTGGCTCCGCCGCTTCTCGATCGGGCGCTCAACGCGCTCGTCGATAGCTTGGTCGAGGAGGCGCTCAAGTGTTTCAGACAGGTCAAGCGCTTCGGGATGGGGGGCATGCTCCGCGTGCGTTATTCTTATTCTTATTCTTATTCTCATCATTTGCTCCTCTGTCTTGGCTCCTTCGCCTTGTCCTTTCTTGTTACGATGCAATCGGGGGCGGGGAGCGGGAGCCATGTTGCGTTCGACGCTGAGAAAGCTGACGCGCTTGCACCACCTTCCGCGCTTTTTCGCATGGGCAGGCCACGCTCGAGATCGAGTTCATGCACCAGACGCTCTCGCGCTACGTGACGACCAACGCGGCCAAGACGCTCTCCGACCTGTACACCAAGATCTCACAGGCGTACGCGCGTCGTCCCGGCGACGAAAACTTGCAGGGCAGCCTAGACGGCGTGAAGCGCATCCTGAGCGAGACCCGCCGGAGGACCGGCATCGAATTCTTGTGCTTCCGCGCCACGAAGAAGGGCACAGGCGCCGCAGGGCCAGAGAAGGCGGAGAAGGCAGAGAGGAGAGTTAAGAAGGAGCGGGGTGCCCAGGGGAGCGGGAGCTCGATCTCGCGCGAACCGCGCGCCAGTTGATTTGCACGGCCAATTAATGTAAAAGAAAGATGCACATCCGCCATAGATACCCAGTCAAGGAGATATTTATTCATGTTGATGGGATGCGTAAACAATGCATAGAGGAACGGCAAATGAATTCACGAATGTGTGCGTGCGTGCGTGCGTGCGTGCGAGGACAGGGAGAGACCAGACTCTCAGGCAGGGGTATCAAGCTATGACAGACGTCATGAATAGAGATCGACAAGGATAGTAACGATCCCAAGGACTATCACGGTGAGGTCAGGACGGGAATGGACCGAATGAAAGGAAGAAGCGTACTGATTTCTATCGCGATGAGCACGATGACGATCTGCTCGAGGCGTTCGGCGTGTCGACTGGAAACCGATTCCTTCAAGAGTTGCAGCATATCCTGCAGCACTTCCACACGCGTGTTGAGCAGGTCAATGCGCCGCGCGATCTCGAGATAACTTCGCGCGGCATCGTAAAGTGGTCGCAGGTCCGGGTATGACTTTGTGAAGGTTGGTGGGGACAAAGGTCCGTCATTAGGGGTGCACGCCGGCGCAGAGCACTACACCACGTACCCAAAACACTTCAGGTGAATCCAAAACAGAGCCGACAGCCGCGATGTTTGCTCGCAGGAGGAACACTTCTCCCATCTTGCGCATGATCTCTGCGGGAAGACAAACAAATGTGAATTGACGACTCAAAGACGAACGATAGGGGTATGGACAAACCTTTGTGAGGAAGGCCAATTTTACCCGTCTCGCTGATGATCTCGGGATACTCCTTTGTCTCCTCTATGGTAGTTGAGATCAAATCCTCGAACTTCAAACGGCGACATTAGACAGATGAGAAAGAACGTGACTGCAGGGCGAGGGAGCAAAGCGCTAACAAGAGAAATCTTTACGGACTGCGAGAGGGCATGGGATAATGATAGCTTTGTCCTGCGAGGCAAAACTTGAATGTATCTGATATGGCGAGAGAGCGAAAATCCCTCACATGTAGCTTGAACCCTTGCGCAACGTGATCACATCATTGTAGATCCTGCTGTAATTGGCATGGTAAAAATTGAGGTCTTCCATCTCAACGTCCTTCGGGGCTGTGTTCAAATGAATTGACACGCTAGTAAATGCACAATCGATCGAGGGGACGTACCGAGCTTCTCCACCTCGAATCGTTTCCTATACAAGCGGTCGGCTCGGCCGACACAGGGCAAAGGATGGACGGACGAAGGCAATCACTTACAGCGAAGACAGAAAGCGCCTCTCCTGCTGCTCCGTCATGCCCCAGATGACCACGGTTCCATACGAGAACAAGAAGATCTCGGCCTCGCCCGTCCCCACCGTGTCCCACTTGCTTCCCTTGCGCTTTGCCATCCCCGTCTGGGGAGGCCCCGACGCCGCCATTGCCTCGGTCGCAGCAAGCTCAGGGACGCCGAGGAGATCGCCCGTGGTCGCTTCTGGTATGGGCGCATACGCAGCGGCGTCGCCATGGGACGCCGTCCAGCTGGATGTCTCGACGGCCGTAGTCGTCTCGCCTTCTGACCCGGAGCTGCGCCACGTGACGGACGCTGGGCCTGTGCCTCGCCGTGAACGCCGTCCTCCACCGGGCCTGCCGTCTCTGAATCGGCCCGCTCCCGATGGTGCGCTGTTTTCGCCTGGGGCGGAAGGCGGCGGGTCTGGAGGACCGTACGAGTACGTCGTATATATGACGTCGTCGATTTGGCGCGGGTTCGTGCGATAGGCGGTACGACGGGCGTGGAAGAACTTCATGAGGTCGCCGAAGCGGTATGACCTGAAGGTACGGGGGGGGGGGGGGGGGGGCAGGGGAATGCAGATTACGCAAATGCATGTCGGTCGGTCAGCACGACATATCGAATACGAGATGGAGAGACAACGCCGCCTCGACGTGGAACAAGGGTGTAGGGGGACAGGGTCAGGGTCACAGGGTCAAGGACAAGGAGAGGAAGCAGGCGTGGGTATTCGTCGTGGTAGCTGGCGGTCACTCACCCGGCGGTTGCGTAGGCTGTCACACGGGGAAGGGACTTTGCTTTCTTCTTCGTGAGACGCAGTGCGTCGCGACGCGCGGTTCCCGCGGGCATCCGCGCGATTTGGTTATAGGCCTAATTTTGAATGACCGTCATCGTATGACCGCAGGACGGGGGCGTGGGGTTGTTTTTTATTTGTCGCGATGCCAATGTCGAGCACATCCCGCACCGAGTTAGCAAGAAAGAAATAATAAAAAAGGAGGAGTCGCACGTCGACGTCCTCGGTCTCATCTTCATCTATACCACCGTCGCCATCACCGTCATCGTCGTCGCTGTCTCCTGTGGCATTGGAACCCTCGCCTGTCTGGGCGGGTGCAAGGAGTGCACGCTTTGTTGGGACGGGACCTGGCTCAGGTTGTTCTGGAAGGACCTTGAGCTTTCCTGAGACCTTGGTAGAGCGGCGAGGCTTTGAGTCGTCGTCTGTGATGGCGCGTTGTGTGTTGGTCGCGCTGGCTGACATGCTTGGAGGTCGGTCCAGTCCAGCCAAAGCAAGCAAGCAAGCCAGCCAGCCACAACGCTTTGATTGACGCTCACTGTCCGGTCCGGCGCGGTCCGGCTTGTATTAATAATAACATCAATTTCTACACCGCGGCACTCGCGCGAGGTCCAGTCGAGATCAGACTACCGTCGCACCTTCGGGTCCCAACAAAACGTCAAGCTCTTTCACCCGCCCTTCCCATCGCTCGACCTCTTTCAGCTTACTCTCCAACATCCCAATCTCGCGGTCGATTCCCATTCGTGCTTCCGCCGAACCGATACGCGCAAGCGTCCAGTGGCCTTCACCCAACAGCGTAAGAAGCAGTGTGTGATATTTTGCCAGTGATGGACTGCGTAGAAGCATGCATGAGAATTATTCCAAGCAATCTATAAGCCAAACATACCGTAGTGATATCGTGATGAGTGTGATCCCGAGAGATTTGGCATGTTCGTATATCTGCCCTTCCACATCACTCGACACGGCACTTGTGCATTCTGCGATCAAGCAAGCCTCGAACCACATGTCATCAGGAGAATATGGGCACCAGCTCACCGTCGAGGATTGCAAACTTGGGCTTGTGGTATATTACTCTCGCCATCGCCATCTAATCACACGAATCATCTGCTTAGCACACCCCGTACAACAGCATTACTCACCCGCTGCTTCTCACCACCACTCAACACATCTCTCCACTCTTTTCGAGTCTCCCAGCCTCCCTCTCTTGCGGGTAAGTATGCCAAATGCACGGCCTCCAGGATCTCCATTAATTCCTCCTTTGTTCGTCCCGACTGCACGAACTGCGGGTATGTGTGGGGATAGATTACCCTTCACAGGACCCCATTAGTCAGCGGCAAAGCAGAATAATTGTTCCCTGACGTGCGACACGTACTGATCGAGCAGAGAGCCAGTCACCATATATGCGCGTTGTGGCACCACGAACAATTCCCTCCTGCCTGGTCGATGCACCTTACCCGCGTTTCCCGGAGCCCATAACCCAGAAAGCACCCGCGCTACCGCAGTTTTGCCGACACCATTTGAGCCCGTGATCATTAGGTGCTCTCCTGCAGAGAGGGATAAACTCAAGGCCCGGACCAGCGGGGCTTCGTGTGTGCCAGAAGAGGGAATGGACACGTCTACATTGTCTAGTGTGATGTGCGGGACGTCGCTCTCTGCTGGAGATGACGTAGGGAGAGGAGGGAGGTTATGAAGGGAGGAGAGAAGGACATAGAGGCGCGTTGTGAGCCCAGCAAGCTCCAGAATATCCTTATAGGCGTACATCAGACGCCCACCGGCGTCAGCAAGAGACAGAAGTAAGCGACGGGACGAAATATAATCTGTGACGAGTAGCAGTTATAGTCGGTTGACGGAAAGAGAGATAACAACTACAAACCCTCAGTGCGGTTGGCTACAGCGTCATTTGCTTCCGTCATGGCTGCTCGTGGACCGGTTTGCACGCCAACAGAACGCTGACGTGTGAAGAGGACGGGGATGGAAATGAGACAATAGCCTGCAGCAGACCAGAGATACTTTATCACGTAATCTTCCGTCCACTCATAGGCAATGCGAATCTGCAGAGATTAAGCTGATTGAATCGGATGAAACTAGAGGAGGCACATACCTTGAAAATTGAGTTGATGTGCTTTATCAGACGCAAGTATGCTTTCCAAAGGATTTCTCGCTCGCGTTTTCCGCCATCGTAAAAACTGGAGCGGCATGAACATGCCCGAACATATACGGATCAACGGGACAGGACTTACGCAACCTCCTCCGCTTCTCTTCCCACTCTTCCTACACCAGCCCTATACTCGCCCTCTAAGCGAGTTTCAACGGCTGCAAGCCTTCCGAAGGCTGGTGTGACAGCGCGCAAAATTCGTGCGGTAACGTAATAGTTGACAAAAAGCGCTACCGTGCCCTTGGCACCAAGGGTGCGCGAGAGCTGTGAGGTGAACAAGATAAGATCGAGGAGAGGCTTGAGGATATTTCCGCTGGATGATCTAATTGGAAGGGAATAAACTAAAAACGGATGGAAACACGAACTATAATCCGGAGAGACTGTCTGCCCAACTGGCAATGTCGGCTGTAATGTATTGGTCGACACCGTCAATTCCGCCTTGTCCGGAGATGCGATAATAGCGCAAGTGAGGGTCCGATGAGAGGTAGAGGTCGTGAGTGTACCGCGTCAGACGCGTACGAAGACGGAGAGAAAGACGCGATTGGAGATGTCGAATCTGAGAATAATAATTAGAGGGCGCGCAGGGAAGCATGTGCTCAGGAGACGGCACCATAGAATTAGTGTACGTGCTAGGGATTGCTAGCAAGAACCACAGCCCGAGGCCGCGCAGAAAGCCGCGTCTGTCTGCACTAACCTATATCTTAACAGTAGGCAGGCTTGAGGCCAGAAAGATAATGGTTACAGACCAGAGCTTTGACAATCTTACCATCTAGCTTGGCAACGCCGACGCTAAGTACGGTGCGCAGAACGAGGAAAGTACTATGCACAAGGACAACGCCGACTTCGGGCGAACGACAGGAAGGGAAAGTGATACGCAGGATAGCAAGGAGTTGGCGGAGGAAAGCGCGGTCTACATTGGATTTGTTCTGTGCAGATGGGGGGAGGAGCGGAAAATGGGGCTTGTGGGATGACAAGAGGGCGTCTGGAGTGGGATATAAAGGGACCTTGTGGGACACGACCAGGGGGTGAGTTGCGAGAAAAAGTGAAGATTTATGCGTACTTGGGTGATAGTTTCCCGGAATGGGACCAGCAGACGTCTAGTGCCGTCTGACTTGTCGACGTAAAGTTGCTGTAGAACCTGGGCAAGTTCCGATGGACGTAGGGATTCGCTTACGCCGACTCGGGTCAAAGCACGTAAGAGATGCCGAGGGACAAGAAGAGAAAGGAGGACAAATGGGTTGTGTGACTTTGCGGCCATCGTAGGTGCCACCGAGTAGGACAAACGGTGTACTCGGATTCACATGCTTATGCTTATCTTATCTAATCGGTGATGACCACGTGCTTTGTCGCGAACCGCGTTTGGATATTTGCTCTTATTTGTTAAGGTTGAAAGCGGCGACACCAAAACCGGAAACGTTCACAAGCGCTCGCGTCTCTTGTTGGCTCACCACCTCTTCATTTAATGGCCTCAAACATACCTGTATGCTCGCCTGATATCCCGTTCCTGTGCTTGCTGATCAATGCTGCATGCTCAGACACGCCGTGTGACAAGAACGACACGACCCGTCGTCCTCAAAGATGAAAATGCGAATGCGAACCCCCGGTCTCGCATAGTCACTCGCACAAAACCCCCCTCGTCAACCAACCTCATCACTCAACCCGGTATTCCCACCCGTCTAACGGCCACCACTGTGGCCACTCGTACAAAGGCTGTTGCAAAGGATGCTCTCCCGGACGATCCAGCCGCACAGGGCAAACGAAAGCGGTCCACCTTGGGCGAAGTCACCGTCAACAAACCAAAGGCTCGTGGTGTCATTTCGGACAAGGGAAAGGCAAAGGAGGGTATACTTGTTGCCCCCGCCTCCCAAGGCAAATTCGCGGGTGTGGTCATCAAGGCCAAGCCCGCTGCCACGACAGATGCACCTCAGCATCGTCCCGCTCTTCGCTCAGTAGCTGTACCTGTCCCGCTCCCCGCTCCTGCTCCTAAACGGACTACTCGTTCGTCAACTGTCGTGAACCGTGTTTCCACAGCACATCAAGCCCCCCTTCATGTGGACGCCATGGCAATTGATCCCCCTGAATTCCATGCTCCTCCATCCCGTGCAAATGGTCATTCTCGTAAACCCTCATCTTCGATCGCCGTCCCGCGGCGGACGTCGACTGTCCAGACCATCAAGGAGGCACGAGAACGAGATGATATGGAGGCCGAGGCGAATCGTGTGTTCAAAAAGCGACGGACATCGTCCGAACCTCCTGAGGATCGTAAAGAGGAGGCCAAGGAACAGGCTGGGGCAGGGGATCAAATCCACGACATCGCGGAGAAGGAGTTACAAAAGCATCTCCAAGACATCGAACGTGAGGCGGAAGCTGATCCTAATGGTCCCGACTGGGAGGATTTGGATGCTGAAGATGTCGATGATCCCATGATGGTCAGCGAGTATGTTAATGAGATATTCGACTACCTTAAGGTTGTCGAGGTGCGCTTTGTTCGTTTCCCTTGTTTCCCATTCATTGACGGAGAGTCTATGCTAGCAAAACACGCTCCCTAATCCGAACTACATGGATAGTCAGAAGGATCTGGCATGGAAGATGCGTGGAATCCTCACAGACTGGTTGATCCAAGTTCACACGCGTTTTCGCCTCCTTCCCGAGACGCTCTACCTTGCTGTGAATATTATCGACCGCTTTCTTTCTGCTCGTGTCGTCTCTTTAGCCAAACTACAGCTGGTCGGCATAACTTGCATGTTTCTCGCTGCCAAGGTGGAGGAGATTGTGGCGCCTTCTGCAATGAACTTCCTTTACTGCGCCGATTCTTCGTACACAGAACAGGAGATCCTTCAGGCGGAGAAGTACATCCTCAAGACGCTCGAGTGGAACATGGGTTACCCAAACCCGATCCATTTTCTTCGTCGGGTCAGCAAAGCGGACGAGTACAATGTGCAAGCGCGTACTGTCGCCAAGTATTTCTTGGAGATTGAGTGTGTGGAATGGAGACTCATCGCTGCACCGCCATCTCTACTGGCTGCGGCAGCGATGTGGTTAGCTCGTTTCGTGCTTGGGAAAGAGGATTGGGTATGTCATTCGCTGTTGTACTTTGATAGCGAAACGACGTTCTTCCATCACAGACACCAAATTTGGCACACTATTCGTCTTATGCAGAGAGTGCAATAATCCCGACGGCCAACTTGATGATCAATTATGTCTTGAAACCAGTCCGGCATGGATCATTCTTCAAGAAGTATGCAGCAAAGAAGTTTATGAAGGTACAGTGTGCCCTACCATCCCTGTCTGTCGACTTGACTTAGTCGGTGAACATAGGCAAGCACATACGTGCGCTCGTGGGCTCTTGAGCGATGGCCAGAGAACACCCAAGTCAACCTTGCGGAAGAGCTTTCTTCGCTCAAGGCGCTCATTCGTGCCCAGCGCGAGCGCGCCATTGCCGCCGGCATTGACCCAGACGCGATCGATATCATGGAGGAGGGCGGGCTGCTGGTTCAGTCATAGCCTCTTGGCCTCCACCGTCAGTCAATCTCGACTCATCTGTTTATTTGTCCATATAACCCGCTATCTCCCTGATCAGACTTCGTCGGTGAATGTACAATGTCCCTCGGCCGACGAAACATCTCACTTTCCGAAACGCATGTAACCACCACTTGTGCATGTCCTCTGCAATTTCGACCATGTTTATAACAGTCGCCTCTACACCGTGTCGATCTGTTTCCCTCACCCAACTACAACTTGCATTACAGCTGTTCTCCGTTACTTTCATCGTGCGCTGTCGTTGTTATCGTCTGCTTCACTTTGCTGTCCGTTTTCTAGCTAAGTGTTCAGCGCTGCTCGTTTGTCGATGTAGACACTTTTCCCGCACGTCACCACGCTGTTTGCATTGCACATAGTCACTAACCCTCACTGTTATACCATATAATCGGTGATCCCTGCATTACACACTATTTCATCCCATCTTACCATGCATCGCTAGCGATACCAAACAATAAACAACTGAAGTGATTTCTCCTTGTCCGAGCGTGAGGTGTCACGCCGTGATGTCACGAAGGCTAAGGCAGTGTGACGTGACAATACCGACGAGATCGACTTGAACAAGTCATCGCCGCCATGGTTCGTCATTGTTGAATGCACCGAGCCATTAATGACATAGCATGTCCTTTAGGCACCCTCAGACCCGGTACCCATCGAAACTGCTCATGAAGACATGATTGTACGTGCCAACAGCCCACTAATCCTCCTCAAATACTGAACACGATTCTGGCTTAGCATGACGCCCAGCTGGATTACTACGGCAAGCGCCTCGCAACATGTTCCTCGGACCGCACCATCAAAGTATTCGACGTGGTAGATGACGAGCCGCAGCGTGGCGCTGGCCAGGCACTGAAAGGGTAACCTGCCCACCTAACCTACGAATATGGCATGCCTAACTCGCCCGTATCACAGACATACCGGCCCTGTGTGGCAGGTCGCCTGGGCACACCCAAAATTTGGCCACATCCTTGCGTCGTGCTCGTATGACGGCAAGGTAATCATTTGGAAAGAGCAGCAGCCAGCCTCTGCAGGATGGGCGAAAATCAAAGAGCACTCATTGCATACTGCCTCTGGTATATCCCCCTCTCCCTTCGGGTCACTCCATTCCGCTGAGGCAAAGGTTCGTTGACTCCACCAGTCAACTCGGTGTCGTGGGCTCCTCACGAGCTTGGCGCCATCCTCGCCTGCGCCTCTTCTGACGGCAAGATCTCTGTCCTCACTTTCAAAGGTGCGGACACACACTCCACCATCCCGCCACCCCGGTTTGCCGCTTTGCTCCGTTCCTTCGGAATCTGACTAAGAATCAACAAATGTCCCACCAGACGATGGCAATTGGGGCGCGGATGTATTCGAGGCCCACGCCATCGGGTGCAACGCCGTATCGTGGGCCCCAGCAGCTCGAGCTGGTTCGTTGCTGGCGGTGACCAGCGCGGGAGGCTCCCGCTCCGCACCCGTGAAGCGATTCGCGAGCGCAGGGTGCGACAACGTCGTCAAAATCTGGGGGTTTTCCGAGGACACGCAGGCCTGGGTGGAAGAGGACGTGCTGGAGGGACATGCAGACTGGGTGCGCGACGTTGCGTGGGCACCGAATATCGGACTGCCGCGTTCTTACATCGCGACTGCATCACAGGTACGGCCGCTCTTTTTCGTTCCGTTGGGGACTGTGTGTCTGTGTCAACTGGCTCGTGTGCTGACACCTGCTCGCTCGCACTTCGCGCGCCGTGGTTGGACAGGACAAGACCGTGCTAGTGTGGACTAAAGACACGCCGACGGGGCCGTGGGTCAAGACCCCGCTCGACCCGTCCGTGAGTGCGGCTCCTGGCGCTGGCGCCACGCCAGGCAAGTTCCCGGACGTCGTATGGCGCGTCTCGTGGAGCCTTGCTGGGAACGTGCTCGCCGTCAGCTGCGGAGATGGGAAGGTCACGCTCTGGAAAGAGAACCTGAAAGGCGGATGGGAATGTGTGAGCGATGTGAGCTGCTAAAGTTCCTCTTGTCGCGTGTATAGCACTCTTCTCCCCCGCTCGCAAAAAGCTATCTTTATACTCTTATTCGCGCGTGCGCTTGGCGTGGCTGCAACGCCTGACAAAAGCGTTGAGGAGTTGAATTGACTCCCGTGGTATCATTGATGGCTTCACCAGCAAACGAACGTCTCCGTGTCCTGTTGCGACTCGGGCTCGGGGACGCCGCTACTAACCGAACACGATATTATTCGGCTGATTTTCGAATCCAATCATCACAGAGTTGACGCGCTACTGCCAAGAAATACCCAAGACAAGTTTGACTACTGTTCACAATCAAGAAAATGCTACTACGGTTGCCCCCTTCTCCCTCGCTTTTGCCCATTTATGTCCCCGGCCTACAACCTGCGCATCGACATCTTCTCGTAAAAGTCCTGCGAGATCGGCTTGAAGTCTTTGCGCGCCCGCAGCTTGATGGCGCCCAACTCGCGCATGGCGACGTTCCACGGGAACCGCGTCCCGCCGAACTTCTTCGTCCAGTCGTGCAGGTACGCGTACGACGCCCGCAGCCGCGCCACCTCCTCCTGGCTGTACGCGAACGTGTCCGACGCCGGCGGACCGCCGACGAACTCCCTGGATATCCGCCGCAGCTGGTCCTGTCGCGTCTCGATGCTCCGCCGCGTGAACTCGGCTCCGCCCTGATGCTGCTGCGGGCTGCTGCCGCTCTCCCCCGGCATCGCCCCCCGGCTTCTCGTTCTCGCCCTCGCCGTCCTCGTCGTCGTTCTTGTCGACGGGCCCGCGTCCACGCCAACGCCAACGCCAACGCCAACGCCAACGCCAACGCCGCCTCTGGACCGTCGCGAACGCCGCCGCTGTTGCTGCTGCTGCTGCTGCTGCTGGGCCGCGGACGTCCCCTTCATGACGCTGACGGACAACTCGTACACGCGCGACACGTGCGTCTTGATCGCGTCCAGCGCGTCCTGCTGCGCCCGCCCGACGTGGCGCACGTGTTCCTCCGGCCTCGACAGCATCTCCTGGGCGCGCGCCTCGGCCTCCTGCCACGGCGCGACGAGCGCCGCGTCCTTGACCTTGGGCAGCGCGTCGAACCGGCCGGCGAGGCGCCGGAGCTGCTCGTCCGCGACGGCCCTCATCGCCTCCTGGAGCACGTCCATGACGAACGGCGGCATGCCCTCCTCCCGCGACGGGTTGAACCGGTGGCCGCGCTGGTCCGGATCCGACATCGCCATCGCCGCCGCCGCCGCCGCCGCCGTCGTCGTCATCGTCGTCTTCCATCGCGGCGCGAACTGCGTGCCGTACAGCTTGTTGTTGCGATCCCGTCTGTACCTCTCGCGCGAGATCGTCTTGCCGGTCTTCGCGCCGTCGAGCACGGTGCAGAAGCTGGATTTTCCGTTCGGCCCCATTGCCGTCAGCGAACGAGAGAATGCGTCGGTCAACGGAGCACGTACATCCATGCGAGCAGGGTGGTGGTCGGATGCGTGTAGCCAAGGGTATAGATGGCATTGTCGTGCATGGTGGAGTACGTCCCAACGACATACAGATCGGACAATGGGGCCATCAGAACCATCTGAAGCTCTTGTATTTGGTGGCTTGTCGGACTTGTTTGAGGCACCCTTTCCAGGAACTCTTTCACAGTCTCATTCTTGATGTCAAAATGATCCTCCAAATCAGAGGGAGGCTCCATATGCTTGGGGTCAGCATTGCTGAACATTTCCACAATGCTTGGCTGCCAGATGCACACTACAATATCTCCATCATAATCCCCTATTGAAGATAAGTATACCAGTCATGAAATATTTTATTAACCCTTACCAGTGCCAAGCATACTTGCAAGACTTCTAGAACCTTTGATAGAGAACATAATGACATCAACATAGTCATCCAGTTCTGGCTTGAAAACTGCTTTGACCTGAAAAGAATAATATATGTTATAACAGTCAATCAATTGAAAGTGAAGATACCTTTTGAACATCTGTTGGAAGTTTGCATGGGCTTCTTGTTACCTTTACAAAAGTTATGATCATTGTTAAGGGTTTAAATATCCAGGATGACCATACCAATACATCTCCAATGACCCTATCTGACTTCTGACCATCTGGCCTAAGAAAATGGCGCTTAGAAGACTTCACATGGATTTCCCCTTCATTTAACACTCCTAATACATCTAGAAAACAACTTAGCCAATGAAAAAGAGAAAAATAAATGACAGACCTGGAACAATGAAAGCTGAGCATGACATTGGGATGGTGATCCTATAGTTTGAAAGGCATGAGGTAACAACTTTTTTTGCAACAATATGTAACTTTGCAGCTAGCATTGAGTTTGAAGCAGGAGAAAAGCCAGTGTCTAAAAATGTCAAGACTGTTTCTTCAAGTGAAGAAGGGCAGCCACTAGTAGCATCCCCCCACCAGGCTTTTGAGTGTGAGGAATCATTGTCATCATCTGCTTCAGTATCTTCATTATTGTCCTCCTGATCATATAGCTGAAAGCCTCTAGCTCTAGCTGTCCAAGAAGATTCTCTAGCTATGCGAGTTGCCATAATTTTTCCCTCTTTGAAAACAGTAGCCCAGAGTTGGAGCATGGCATCTTTACCATCCCAGTTGAGAAAAGTGGAAATTGTGTCATCAATAGACTGGGAGAAAAGGTCAATGAAGATATTTGGGGAAACACCATTCTCAGAGAGATTGACTATTATCTCTCTTGAGATTGGAACTGAGACCTGCATATGTGAGGCTCTCAAGACATCAATAATCCTATGAGCTGTGATTTCCATATAAGTTTGGCTGGGTTGAATCTTCATTTGAGATGGTCTTAACCAAACACATGGGTAAGGCCAGATGTTCTCCTCCTTTCCTGGATGTAAAAGTAATAGTCCCTAAGGAGAAAAGGTTTGACTCTGCTATCTATATTGCAAATGAACATAATACCTTAGCACCTGCCAACCTGCATTGAATAGCCACAGGAATCTCTTTCCAGACTCCTAGCTTCTCATGTAACATATAGATGGCCTGATGGTTCATTAGACCACAACCATCTGTCATGTTCATCTCACTGGTATGCTTTACACCAGGAGGACAACTAGAAGAGACTATCTCATGATGTAAGTAAAAAAAAATTGCTTAATGCTTTATCACATACTAATGTCAACCTCTTCTTTAATCTGGCTGTTCTCTAAGGTCAATCCAGGAATAGAGTTTGACAAGCCCAGAGCTATTCTTGATCCCCACTTTGCAATTGTCTAAAATGTAATTTTAAAAAAATATGCCAACATTGGGAAGTACAGCTTACTTGGTTAGAATTCTCTTGTAATTTATTGTGTGTTGAGAAAAATTTTAGAATGTCACAATATCTTCTGTTGCCTTTCTGTGATAAATGAAGGTTTCCATCATAGTGTTCATTTGTTGCCATAAGATATGCAACATTGTCTTTGTTCATATAAAAGAACCTGAAGACTTGGCCATTTAGAACCAATGGCTGTAGTAATAGCCCCTTGAGTTTATCCAGCTGTGAATAAACATCCTGAGAAAGCTGAAGTTTTATCAGCCATGAAGAGCCATAGCATCTTGTCAACCTAGAGGAGGCCCCTAAAACTGGGTGTTCCAGAGAGAAAAGAAAAGACCCCTTGTTGTCCACTTGAAGCCTAATAGCGAAAGAAGTCTTCCCCCCGAACCATTCCGCTGGTCCAGAGTTACCACCTAGGCAGCCTTCGGGACCATAGCGTTTGAAGGCAGCGTCCTCCTTGTCGAGCTCCGGCCAGGGTGACTGCAGACAGCGTGAAATTTGGACGACGTGCACGGTAACGGAAGCACGCACCGTCGCTTGGATCTCCTTGGTCACCCTTTGAGTGCCAAAGCTGTTCTTGTTCCATCGAAAGAGGTCTTCGACGTACGGCGCGATCCGAGCGCTGAGCACGACTTGCCCGGGAGCGCCGTCGGAATCGGAGGGAGGAGACAAGCCCTCGGCCCTGAGGGCGTCGAGCCCGGACATGGAGATGTCCTCCCATGTGCAATGACCGAGCGAGATCAGCCGCGCGATTTCCCACTGGACGGCCCAGGGGAGCCCGCGGGCGTCCATAGCACGTTGGACGCTCGAATTGTGGGCCTGTCCACCGACGGCGGAACGGAGGGTTCAGAGACGCCCGGCAACTTGAAAAGTGGTTGATATGTATAGAGATTACTCACTATGATGTGAGGCTCTGGCTCTGCGCGGTAATGCCCTGGCTGGCTCGAAGGAAAGGTACTTGAAGACGGGGACCCGAAAAGAGTCAAGTCCGAAGACGCGGAAGCAGGAGGCTCAAGATCCATCTGACTGGAGAGTGTACGCCTTCTGTAGGAAGCGGAAGGTCCCTGGGATAGCCCAGAATCCTCTGGAAACTTCCGCTTCCCAAGTGTAACAGGGGACGGAGAAACACTATCAGAACTCCCCGCAGCGGGCGTAGCAGAGAAATCTTGAGTGGCGTTGCCCTGAATCGGCGGAGCTGCTCGGATAGTATCGTCGTCGAAGAAGTCGCTGTATCCAGTACTCCCATCTTCGGATATTTTGTCACAGATATTTGGGTTGTCAGACATAGTAGAGAGAAAACGGTGTGTGTTTGCACGGAGCGGTTTGTGAGTTGAGTTGAAAAGGGTGCAGATGTTGAAAAAACGTGGCTTGATACCCGAGGCGAGTTCAAGTAAGTCATTTTATTACTCCGACTGGCGACTACCCGTTACATTCCTGCATCATCAAAAGACCTCGTTCTAGTACGATCGCCCAAAAAGTGTCCAACGCTTTGCATCGTTGCCACAGGCAGGACACTTCGTCTTGCCTGGTATAATCGGGTCCCAGTGGCTCTGGTCGAACGGAATGGCGAGCGATTTTGCACCCGCAGAAGGCGCTCGCTCATCCTGAGGTTCTGCGCTGTGAAAGCAGTTAGAGTCTGGCGCCACAAGGAGTATAAGCGACTCACGCTCTGCCGCTGCGGTCCTTTATATCATCCTCGCATGATTCAACCTCACACCACGGAAGCACAACCACACACTTGTCATCCAAAGTCGGGACAACCTTCTCCCACTCAGTGACCTGCTTAACGCGAGACCAATAGACTTCCTTCGCACGGGCAAACATCTCCTTCTGTATAGTTTCCAACAATGCAGGAACCGCGGTCTCAACACTTGCCAATGGGATAGGGGTCTTGACCCCGGTGTCGCGGCGGACTCCAAGCGTCTGCTTCTTCGCGAGATCTTGGGGGCCAATCTCGAGGCGCACAGGAACTCCTTTCTGTTCCCAATCATTGAACTTATAACCAGGAGTATAGCCATCTCTGAGATCGGCGCGAGCCCGAATGCCGACTTTCCTTAACGTTGTAACGAGTTCCTCGCACTTGGCTGTGATATCCTGTCGCTGCTCCTCGGTGGTCTTTGCAGTGATGCCGCAGGGGACGATGATTACCTGGACGCTCGCAACGCGGGGAGGGAGGACAAGTCCCTGGTTATCACCGTGTACCATGACCATTACACCGATCGTTCGGGTTGATAAGCCCCAAGAATTCTGCCACACATAAGTCTTCCCTTGACCACTAGGGTCATTAAGATCCTCGACGAAGATGTTGAACATCTCAGGTTTTGAGAAGTTCTGGCCAAGACAGTGAGAAGTTGCCCCCTGGATGCCGCGACCGGTGGTAGGGATGAAACCTTCTACGGTGGTGGTGTAAAGTCCGCCAGCGAATTTTTCTTTCTCAGACTTGATTCCGGGAATGACAGGGACAGCGAGAAGTTCCTCAAAGACGCGGCGGTACAGGTCAAGGATTTCCAGAACCTCTTTGTCGGCTTCTGCTTTGGTGAGAAAGGCTGTATGACCCTCTTGCCATAGAAATTCCCTTGTTCGGATGAAAGGCTCTAAGAAAAGACCAGTCAGTGCTTATGGTCCCGGATATATAAGGCACGTACGAGGAGTTTTGAATTCCCACCGAACAACGCTGTTCCACTGATTGAGTTTCAAAGGGAGATCTCTATGACTTTTAATCCACTTTGCGTAGTCTTGTGACCATCGTCAGTAAGCGACGGACCAAGGCAAGAATGAGTCTCACAGGGATACATGGCGGTCTCTGACGTGGGACGGATTGCGATGGGTTCTTCAAGATCTGACTGGCCTCTAGATCAGGAGGGTCAATTCGAACATGAAGTTCTGCTCTGTTTTCATGGACGCACGCTCTTGTGACCCAGGCCACCTCCGGGGAGAAACCCTCGATGTGGTTCTTCTCCCGCTCAAGCACTTTTTGCGACACGAACATGGGGAAGTACGCGTTTTCCACGCCCATCTCCCTGATCTTGCTATTGAACCATTCTTCGTGTCGGCTCCAGATAAGTCCCGTTTCGCAACGTAGACGTAGAAAGCGGCATTACCTTGGATGATTTCCCATATGCTGTACGACCAAGGTTTGAGGACATAGCACCCACTGACGTTGTAGTAGTCGAGCATATCTGCCTTGACCAAAACCTTTCGTCGAGCGACTATTTAGCGCAATGCATATCGCCGAGAGTGTACATATATATACCCACGTTGGTGTACCACGCCGCGAAATCGACCTCCTTCTTCACGCCAATGGCGATCTGAACGGCGCCCTCGATCTTCGCGTCTTCCTTCTTCTCCTTCTCCTTCCTTTCCGCAGGCTTGGGCTGAGCGGCGACGCCGTCCACCGTCTCGCTCCTCAGCGCGACAAAGTCGACCTCGTGGACCTTCACCTCGGCCGTTTCCAGGCCGCGCAGGTAGGCGATGATGTCGGATCCGGAGAGGAAGACGGTTTGGCTCGAAGTGAGGGCCCGCACCGCGAGCGGGTCTTTTGCGCCGGCGAGGGAGGCGTCGACGACGGTGACGATCCTGGGGAACGTGTGCGCGTTGATGGCCAAGGGGCTTACTGACGCACATGTGATGCGTTAGAGAGCAAAAGAAAGAGAGAGAGCGAAAAAAAAAAAAGAAGAAAAAAAAAAGAGGGGGGGGGGGGTTCACGAATAAAGCGCACACGCAGATGGACGGAATGGAGACGAGATCTCCAGGATCGGTGTGGTGAGAGAGAGAGAAGAAGAAGAAGAAAAGGGGGGGGGGGGACGTACGCGAGTCTTTGTCGAGGGAGAAGAACTCGGACAGCAGATCCTCGGACGCGAGACGCAGCTCCTTCAGGTTGAGCGTCTTGCCGAGCGGGCCCGAGCTCGTCTCGGTCCCATCGCGCGCCACGACGACGACGGGGACCGGCGTGGCATTTTTCGCCGTCTTGGGCTTGAACACGAGGACCTTGAGGAGCTCGAACTCCCTCGGGGCGTTCGGCGCGGCCTGTCGCAGCGCCTCCTTCCACGCCGCAGGGGAGGCCGCGGACGCGTGCGAGACGGTCGCGGAAGGGGTGATGGACAGGGCGGCGAGGGCCTGCGTTGCAGAATCGAGTGCGGACATGGGTCGGGTTGAATAACGTGGAGAGAGGGATGGGTTCCACGAGTGCGGGGTTAAATCAGGGTTCAGGAGTGACTCGATGCGGTGTGGTGTTGTTATCCGATGGGCTACGCGCTGTTGCAGTGCGCTCAGGGGGGCTGAAGAATATCGTCGCCTTGCACACCGAAAAAGTATGCGCATACGGCGATACCCCGTTAAAAAGGTTGTAAGCAAGATCCCCCGAAGCTACGCGAAACGGCAATTTCTTTTTCACGCGATTGGCGCTGTCACAGGCAAACCAATTTACTGTAACCAATCCAACGAGTCATTTATCAAGTTGAGCAGGGCGATGAGCGGAAACAAGTGTAATCATAAATTACATGTGATATTAGTCTAACGATGTGATGGCTAAGACGTCTGTACATCTTTTGCAGAGGACGGCTTGGGGTGAACGGGTGTAAGTCCAACACCGAGGGCACTTGGCCAACGTTGCTGGCCGAGCGCGAACGACTATTGGTTCGTTCGAACCTAAGAATTTACCAATAAGCTCATGCGATTAAGGAAGGGCGACCATCTATCTTACCAGATAACTGCTCCGAATCCTCATAGAGCCAGGGGGTAGAGGATGTTCCTAGAGACCCTTTGTCGACTACAAATACATCGGAAACGATGAACAAAGTTTTCAGGAACGATTCTACGAAGACAAGTGAATAATGGTGCTGCGAAAAACTATGAAAACGTGCCTTCTCGCGAGATGAGGCGAGACAGATCGTTGTCAATCCCTGGAAGAATAATATCAACTTCGGCTTCTGTCGAGCTGTTCAATTGCCTAATAATCACATTCAGATAAGTAAAATACAAGAACGCAGCGGACGACGCACCTCCTTCCCCGTGCTTGTTCCAGTAAACCCAACACAATACTTCGTATTCGAAGCAACTGTGCCATGTCTTGTTCTGCAGCTGGGTCATACCAAACTGGTGACTGGGACGAGAATAATTAGACGCGAGTTGCAGATGATGGACAGTGTAGTACCAGTGGAACCCACGGTTTACTGAATACGGAGGACACGTGGGACATCTCGGTACTCGGTGGCTGTCCATGCAGGGTAGAGTGAATTTCCTCGGAAAGATGAGGCAGCACCGGGGCGATGATATGGACCAAGGTATTCAGGACCTGCGAGCACGATACAGTCATCCGTGCGGGGCCAGCGACGTCAACTTACATGCTGAAGGACAGTCACAGTGGACCTGCGCTCTGTGCTGGACAGACTATTTGCGTATAGGTTATCCTTTGTGATGTCAAAGTAGAGGGATGAAAGAGTGATGTTCGTGAAGTTGGTGAGGGTAGATATGACTAGAGAAAGCCTTAAGTTTACGATGGCCTCGTGAAGAGCCAGCAATACCTTTGGGGAAATTATATTCAGCATAGCTACTCAATGCGGTTCGCTCGAGTTCGTACAGCTGATGCATGACATATCGATCAACCTGTATCTGATTAACGTCTGTCCCGAGCGTAAGTCAGGTGTCCCGGACTCACTAGACCCAACTGGTCTTTTGGAACCAAACCAGATCTTGCGCGGGTAGCGGGGTCGCCAATATTGCCTAAGATGAAACGGGCCGAATTACGAATTTTACGAAGTGATTCAGAGGTTTGATCGAGAATCTTGGGTCCAATCGACATATCTCGCCAATACTCTACCGTGGCTGCCCATAGACGAAGAGTATCGGCACCATAGGCAGGCTGCTTCTTATCCTACGACGGTCTTTATATAGAAGTCAGAAGAAGTAAAGAGATGGCAACTCACCACCCCGCCTTTCACAATAGTCATCGGACTCATGATATTTCCAAGGGACTTGCTCATCTTCTTCCCACTGGCATCAAGAACCATTCCATGTGTCAGCAACGTCCCGTACGGTGCTATGGGATTCTTGTCGGCCTCGGCAGTGCCAACAGCCGTGAGAAGTTGGCTTTGGAACCATCCCCGGTGCTGGTCTGATCCTTCGAGACAAACGTCTGCCCTCGGCTGAGCACGTCCGCGCTCGGGCAGAAAAGACCACGATGAACCACTGTCAAACCACACATCCATGGTGTCTGAACCTTTACGCCAGTTGCCCCAATCTGCGTCAACTTCGAGGAGAAAAGGGGGAAGGAATTCATCAATGGGGCCCTTCCACCAATAAGCGGCGCCCCTTTTATCCAATACAGCCAGGACGTGATCAAGAATACGAGGATCGAGGTAGGCCCTGTCCGTCGGGATATGATGCAAAGAAGGGATCGGGACTCCCCAGACGCGCTGCCTTGAGATACACCATTCTGAACGTGACTTGATAAACGACTCGAGACGATTGCGTGCTAGTGGAAAGACAACTCAGTATACTCTAATCACGAACAATCCGGACGATTACCGCGCACAGATCTGAGGATAGAATTTCACGGTCTCGAGTGCTTTCAGAGCACCCTCCTTGATGTCATCCAAGTTTGCGAACCATTGCGATGTTGCCCTGTGCGCGCAAAGTTACATTGGAGTAATTCATCAAATGGATGGACATACGTCACTATGACGGGCTTATCCGTCTTCCAATCGTATGGGTAACGATGCTTAAATCTCTCGATCCAAAGGAGGCGGTTCATGTCCTTCAGGAGAGCAAGAATTGTCCGAGATCCGCTATCCAGAACGGACTGTCCAACAAGTGCCTCCCCAGCATCCTTACCCACAACATGCGTTACCTCGTTCGTGAATAGACCACCCTCACCGACGTGACAGACTATGTTCGAGATAGAGGAAATGAGATTTTGTTCCCGGAATAGGTTATAATCCTCAGGTCCATGAGCTGGCGCACAATGCACGAGCCCTGTACCTGAGTCGGATGTTACATGGGTAGAGGAGATGACTGCAAGGGGCTGGGCAGCTGCATCCGGTGCAAGAGAGGCAAAGAGGGGACGATAGTGAGCGCCAGCGAGCTCAGAACCTGCATGTGGGAGTAAGCATAAAACGGTGAGACGATTCTAAGCACACAGACCTCGGATTTCAGCCAGAACCTCAGCCTTGCCAACGATTTTAGAGAGAACATCCAATCGCTCCAATGCCACAATGAGGACTCTGGCACTTTCATCCGTCCTTTCAGCCGGGCGAATCAAGGCATAGGTCAGATCCGGATGTACGGCAATGCCCTGCACATGCTCATGAGAAAACGTGAGCGAGCATCATGGAATAGTTCGAACCATGTTTGCCGTCAAGGTCCATGGAGTAGTTGTCCAAACCAAAAGTTGGATTTGTGTCTGACCCGCAACCAGATTCTGAAGGAGGACGGAGGCAACGGAGGACTGCAGATTGAGATCGAAAGTAACGTATACTGAATGCGAAACATGGTCGTCTTTATACACCAACTCGGCCTCAGCGAGAGCTGAACGTGACGAAGGCGAGTAATGAACCGGCCGGTAGTGACGGTAGATGAGACCTAGAACAAGTTTGCGTCAGCTAGGAACGGGCAGTCAAAGATTAGGCTTGCCTCGCTCAACCATCTTTCGAAAAATTCGCAACTGTCGGATTTCATAGTCGTGATCTGGGGAGTCGTAAACGACGTGACTCCTGGGCATACATCCCAGGGAACACCCACCAAGCGTTCGATAAGTGGCATCCGTACCATCCCAGTCAGCCATAATCCCCAGCTCGCGAAACTCATTTTTCTGACTCTCCACGGCCTCAACAGCAGTAAGGTTCGCCAGGGACCGTATTTCCTCCGGCGAAATTGCGCGATGATCCTGACAGCAGGGTTGAGTGAAAGCTCACGACTACGGATAGAATATACACACGTCGACGTGAACGGTTTTAAGCGCTTTGTTCTCTATGGGAAGTCCGTGGCAATCCCAACCAGGTAGGTAGCTTTTCGTCATGTTGAACGGAAGGCTCTTCGAGCATTATGACGGCACAAAACTCACTGGACGCGATGACCCAATAATACATGATAGCGGTTGATAATATCCTTCAGAATTTTGTTAAGCGCGTGCCCTTGGAAAAAGTGGATATTCCTGAAAGTTCCAAGGTGGAGACTGCAGCGTACCCATGTGAAGGTCGCCATTTGCGTACGGCGGACCATCGTGCAGTACAAACAAAGGGCCCCTGTTATTTTCCCACTACTTCATGACCCAATGTCAGGTGTATGCGCGCATGTGACAGAAATGACTAGGATTGCACCCGACCTGCCAGCAATAGAGGTCGTCACAAGTCTTCCTGCGTAATAACGGCTCAGTCTTCAACGGATCTGTCCATTGAGGGAACGTCGTGCGGGGAAGAAGAAGCGACTTTGCGTATAGTTTGCTCTGGTCCGAATGGTCCTTTGAACGAACCACGCTGGAGTGGAGAGACTTGCTGACAGAACGCGGGTGTGTTGGCCGAGCTGCCCGCACGATAGAATGAGGAGTAAGGCCGCGAGAACCTCCTATGAGCATGTGGTTTTAGGTAGGAGATCACCTTGGACCGGAACAGCCAAGGCAACACGTACTTTGGCACACGCCAACCAACATGACCCGCGACTCGCAGCGCGTTTGCCCCTCGCGGATTCTGCCGAGCCGGCCTACACGAGCCGGGTTTCAGTGTGCAACTTGTCAAATCTTATGATGATTCCTTTGAACCCACTTTACCTCACGTCCCTGAGACTCGGGTTGCACAGAAAAGACAGGAGAGTGAGAGTGACTGAAATATATGAAATCAGATATTTGCAAAATCTAATAATCGATCGACACTTGATATACGCTATAAAATATCATGTAGACATATCATTAAGCACATTATACAAGTGGGATAACGTATATTTAGAGTGGGAGCACAGTGTTAAACACGTAGTCCCAAACTTTACCTGGACCTATACGTCAGAGGAAGAACTATAACGCGAGAAACGATCATACTGGTGACACCGAAACCGAGTTCGAAGTTTTTGTAATGATGGGCTAAATGGTACTTTTTCTGCTCCCGGAGGTACGCCGGAAGTTTGGTGTGATGCATGCTAGAATGCGGTGGTTAGAAAGTACCCAGGGTCAGAATGAAAGGCGAAATACGCGTAGTGCATTGTGTCATAGATAACATCTACCAATCGAGGATAAGAGAACGCGCAGGATACACAGAGAGCCCTACTCACAAAACGCGAACGACCCAGAAATGGTCCCGTTAGCCATGGCAGGGGGAAAGAGTGCATGCGCGAGTTGAGTCATCGGGAAACAGAGAGCAAAGAATAGAACAGGGGGCATGACGAGCCGCAGCCTTTGAACGAAAATGGTCAAGGAGGGACCCGAACATATGTTCTACGCACGTACTTATCCATGGGCATGTAATGGTGAATGCCATGCAATAAAAAGTGGACCATCAAGAACTTGGGATGATCCGGTAAATAGAAGTCGACGTGGAACAAGAATCGATGGAATCCGTATTCGAGTAACGTCCAGATAAAATTGCCAAAGACGAAGCACAGGGCAGTTTTAAGATACGAATTAGCAGGGAGGGAGAGGATGAGACTAAGAGGAAGGTATGGGTTGACTTTGAATGGCGCCAGAGGGACACCACCGAATTGAAAGAGAGAGCGCAGGCCGATGTAGGCCGCTATGGGCAACCAAATCGCTGGCACTACCCACCACTTTGTTCTTGTGAGCATCTGACGATGTCTTAGTAAGGTATCAGCGCAACGAAAAGTCCACACCGACCTCAAGCAGCGGCAATGCAAAGAGACGCGCAGACTCGGGAAGGTGCCTGGGTTGGTGAACTTGTTGAAGATAATACGCTTTGCTGCGCGCGAGGCAGTGGCCAATCAATACTTGAACGGGAAATATTCGCTGAGAGACATGCCTAAAGTTGCAATCCCACATTTGCCTCATCAAGGGCTTCCTCAAGTCCAGAAATTGATTGTTCTCATAGTCTGCTGCCTCGTCCGTATCTTCCGGGGTGAAGTCATCCGATGCAACCCAGTCTTCGCTCACGACGTTCTCCCCCGCACCAAGTCTGCCGATGAGGAATTCTTCCAACATGTCATATGCGCTCTCCGAGTGCACATGTTCCTCGGTATCTTTCATCGCGTCTTCTACGTCCCTGCCTGCGTACTTGAGGATGAAGTCTTCACCGCCTGGGTGATCCACGAGGAAATGAGTAACGTCGAGGACTTTACCCTTATAGGTAATCCAGCAGCTGGTCTCAGAGTTGTGTTGAAGGACATCCGAGGCAGTGAAAATGCGAATGCGTTTAGACATGGGCGGGGGAGAAAGCGATGACAGACGGAATGAAGGTGGGTGGGCTCGGCTCGAAGCGGGGTCACGCTACTTCGAACGCGGGTGAATTCTCAAGTCACGTTCCCTCAAACTAATTTGGCTGGGTGGGCGTATCTGACTAGCTAGTCGCTCCTGACTTATACACAGCACATGGACTGTGAGCCACTTCAAGCTGCGCTACCCGCATTCCTTATCTACCTATCCGGCCACTGCACCGGTGACGACTAGTTAACTCTCCCATGTCATTCCCCTTCGTAGGCTTCCCACGTGCAACGACGAAGTTTGCGAACTCTTCAGAGGAGAATTACTGTACACGTCCGGCAACTGAGCGTTAATTGATGCATGAAGGCGAGACAACCAAGTATATGAATTCAATGCGGCCTTTATTCTTCACTGGAAATAGGGATGGATTTGCCGCGTCGTAACCCTAACAAGAGATCAAGAACACAATGGCATCTGTCCGCACACGTTTACAGGATCGTGGGCAACCTTCGGCCCTATCCTTTTGCCCTAAAAGTCGAGAAGACAGTTAGCTGCCTTCTGGCCAAGAAATGCCTCTTTTTGGTAACTCGGCCAACATCTCGACTAGCCCTCTTGGCTATCTGATATCACACAGCGCGAGCGCCTTATTTTCCCGACGCGCAGGCCAACTTCTCCCATTGGCCGAAAATGACGTAAAACGCGGCACGAAATTGGTACATACCAACCGTGACGGCCATGTGTCGTACATGCCCTCTGTGTTCCCCTTCGACTTGAAACGTTGTCCTTCACTCCTCCAATACAAAACACAACCTCACTTCTTTGGACCTGTCGGTTTCGCCGTGGTGCCGTTGCTCAACGTGACCGCAATGGGACGTAGCCTTGACGTACCTGTGGTCGGTGGCGCCGGAGGACGTGGGATCTGGGGTGCGGGAGGTCCGTGCGAGGGTTTATCAGGCGGTCCTCGAATCACGTACCGACGCATCTCCTCCTTCATGCTGGAGGTATGTTGACAAAGGTCGGACATCAGCGTCGTCCAAACCAAAGTTACATGAAGGAAGGGGGGGAAAAAAAGCCTCATGCATTAATCTCCGAGTCGGGATCATCCGAGTCGCTAGACTCGGAGCTCGAGCTGCTGGCGTCCTCTTCGGCGTTGGAATGGGGACAGCCATTACCAGGTAGTTCGCCAGTGCCCTTGGGTCAATGCTGGGCGCTGGCCCTAGGGTCTGTCGGTTAAGGGCCAAGTTGTCAGTCAGGCGCGTATGCGGTGGCGCTGGTGGCAGGCAGACGCCGACTTTACCGAAGCTTGGCCAGCGACCTGGGCTATGAAATCACTACAGTATGGTACAAAGGGTAAGCCGCTGGGTCGTGCCAACGCCTTGCAAGATGCCTTGTAAAGTTAAATGACGTCGAGGTTGGTTGACGCCATTGATCGTAACACGCGTTCACACGTTGACCATTGAGCCACAATCACAATTGGTTCCACGGGTTCACGATCTGACCGCTCTGTACAGGACCATTCACAGGCCTGTGGCAGATGAGCAAAATCGCAAGCTGTTCCGCGTGGTCCCGGCACAACAACTTGAGGGGGGCGGTCACGTAGCCTTTCCATCTATTCCGCGCGGTTCAACGCATGCCCTTCAGTTGACAGCGCTCATATCTGTTCGCCTCTACGAGTAAGGCGGGTCCAGCGTCGCAACCCAGCGGAGCGCAGCTCACTCTCCAGAACTACTTCTTACCGCCCATCTGCGTCCTGTTTGACTTTAGCACCATCGACGCGGGCGGTTTTGCATGGCGGTACGAGCAGGCGTTCATGCACCAGGTATGGGGGTTTCCTTTCATCAAGAGGTCGCAAAGCCCTCGAGACTGTCCTGTAGTCGTCGGGAGGTAAGGCGTGACGCCCGCGAGCACCATAATTTGCAATAGGTAGGGTAGGGAAAGGAACATGACGGGTGGGTGACATTTCAGTCAGTTCTGTGGCGATGGGAGGGAGCGGGGCGCCAAAATTTGCCATAAGGACCTTTCCCTCCCCAAATTATAGCGCGCGTATGGTGGTGTACATCATCTCCAAGTAGAACATCTCAACGCGATGACGCGACGCAAATTATAATTCTTTGCGGATGTCACTTTGATCCACGTGTGCTGACATTCGTACTTGCCCATGAACCAATCCGATAGATATAGCCATCGTTTTCGACAGAGAACTAGCAGACGCGGAGTATGCCAGACTGTTTGCTGCACTCGCACACGCCTCGATCACAAGGATCAACGTTTAATAGTAGTCGGTCACTGATTTCACCTATCAAATTCCTAGGGCGAGTATCAAACCCAGCACACATTTCAATCTAGCCTCCTAGACACTTCAGGATCTACAAAAAGGGGTTTCTCTTTGACTAGTGGCTACGACGTTCTCTTTCGATTTGGGAAGACTACAAGGCATCGTCAATCTCAAGCACGATTAACACCTTGCAACCACCTGAACGCCTCGGCTTCACCCGAAACTTTTCAACATGCGAGTTGGAACTGTGGAGGTAGCGGCTCGCGAGATATTTGACGTCTTCAACAGCTGACATCCCGAATTGTTCAGTGCTGGGGTTTCCTTGAAAGGGCCTTGCTACGTTGTGCGGATGAAGCGGACCACCGGGGGGCCCGTTGTTGGAAGTCCCCTGCAGTTACAGATCCAATCAGAGGGACTCCGAGAAGTATGGGAAAACACGCACAGGGCCGAGGGCGGTGTGATACTCGAGCCCAGGCTGACCTGGTGCGAAGGGGACGCGTTGATCAATTTTAGGGGGCAGGTGAGCGACACCATAGCTTTGAGCGCCTTGTTCCACGACGCCCTTCAAAATGTATGATAAACGGGTGAAAGGAGAAAATCTCGGGAGCGTTCACCATGGCGGAATGCGGCAGGCCGGTGAAGTGGGTTGGCAGAAGTCCGTAGTCTGGGTAGCTTGTAGCGGGGTTGAGATCATCGTGATTTACAGCAGCTGTGTGCTCATCCGACCAGGGTTCGAAGTCGGGATTCCTCGGGCCCAAAGAAGGCGGGATCTAAATTGACATATCTGACAATGAACATCATGATGACGGGCGTGCATCCGCGACGCTGACCTCAGCATTCCGCGAAGGATGAGACTGGTCAGATTGAATGGGTACAAAAGGCCGATGATAAGACATGGTATGGTGTTGGCTGTGTTAGATGAATGGTTCCCTCTTGTGATGGGGTTATCACAGCACAGAAGGCGAACCGCCCTTTATAAGCATGGAGGGACAGCTGTATCCTGGCGCAAAAGCAGTCAAAACACACCTTGTAACAACCATCTCGTCGTGTGTGATAGTGTTGCGCCACCGCCAACGGACACTTGTCGTGCGTATGATGATTATGGACGTTGGGTGTGAATCCGTAGTTGGCTAAGTCCAGGGCGTGTTGTGGCGTCCACTTTCAGCGAGCTGTGCACAGCCAACAGCCATTTTTTGAATCCGAATTTGTATTCCGCGGCGCGTACAAACGGGGTACAGAGGCGACCACGGGCGTTGTGAGCTACGTAGTGTGATTAGGCGAGCGATTTAAGGGATATCCGCTCGAGCGGTATGACAGCGTTTGGGTGTAGTGTGTGGTGGTCAATGATGGTGGTTGGGGTGGTATAGTAGTCTACCGGGTCTCTCTCATCCTCCTGGGTCCTAGTTTTCCCTCGGTTTGAGGCACGCCTTGGTTTCTCTAAGGAAACGTAGCGTGCTTTTTGCTCGTTCCGGGTGGTTGAAGAGCTGGGATAGGTTTCGTAGTCGGCCTCTCGCGGACAAATGTCTGCGGCGCGCGTCGTCGAAACGGGGGCATGACAGGAGCACATGCTCAACTGTTTGTACGGGTTCGCCGCATTGGCACGCGATTTGTTCGATTGTGTGTCTTGTATGGAATCTTTGTGTGTATTCCCCGGTGAATGCGTGTCCTGTTATGAAACGGTAGAAGGTGGAGGTGATGTATAGCCAACAGCCATTTGTCGTGCGTATGATGATTATGGACGTTGGGTGTGAATCCGTAAATGGGTAAGTCCAGGGGCGTGTTGTGGCGTCACTTTCAGCGAGGCTGTGCACAGCCACTGTGCACAGCCAACAGCCATTTCAAATTCGAAATTTGCGGGCGCCTATATCACATTTACGGATACGTGCGCCCACGCAGAACGACCATTTCAAATTCAAAATCCGCGGGCGCCTAGTATCACATTTTACGGTTACGGATACGGATTCCCAACCGACCTGACCTGGAACAGGTGCGATGGCAGGGTGTCAGGGCAGGCCTCGGCATCTCTAACTGCGGAATCACACTAACAAACCCCCCCCCCCCCCCTTTGAGGCTCATGATCAGATACCCGTAGTACCTCTCACTTCACTCGATTGCTGCACTTTCTCCCTCTACTCTTTGCTTTCTCAAGTCCCGAGGTGCCCTTGGACTTAAACAGTTATTTCCGTACGCTCATTGTACCTTTATTGGTACCAAAACATGAATCAAACTTAAGACTGTTCCCTGACCCTTAGAAAACAGCGGCCATGGCGCGTGTAATCTCGATACAGATCGTCACAGACAGTGTCAATGAACGAAGAAAAGGTGGAGAGGCGGTAGCAATTGCCAGCGCCACGCTGACACCGTGGGGGATTATTGCGCTAGCCCGATCCTGTTCTCCGCGAGCTCACGACTCCATCCTCTTAAAATATGCTTCTGCACCTTCCCGCTCGCTGTCTTCGGAAGCTCCTTGGGAGTACCCTCCTCCCCGAGAAACCAAACCCACCCTGGTGCGTTCTATATCATGGCGGTCAGTCACAGCTCGTCCCCAAAACCTCCCAGTAACACGCACCTGCGGGTTCATACTCTCCCATACAATCTTCCTCACGCTCTCTCGAGACAACTTGGACCCAGCCTTTCGCCTAATCCAAGCGCCGACTACCTCCCCGTATTTCCCATCTGGGACGCTGACGACTGCGGCTTCCAGGATGGACGGATTAGAAAGCAACGCATTCTCAATTTGTACAGGGAACAAGTTCTCCCCCCCTCGAATGATGATATCCTAGGCGGGGTGTCCGGTCGAGTCTATTGACCGCTACATTGTCCACCCACCTTGATCCTTCCAACGACTGTAATAGCATATGGTCACCATCAAAAATTCACCAGGGACCAAATAATTATCGCACTGCGTAGATAGCCTTCGCTATCCATCGTAGCTTGATCACCCGTATGCATCCATAATCTTCCGTCCTCGTCTTTTCGCATGACCAAGTCCGTCTGGTCTATATCACCCCAGTAGCTTTCGCAGTACAAATAAGTCAGCGAAGGGACGAGCGACGTCAATGCGTACCACTTTTGAAGCAAGTAACCAGATACTAGGAGTTCTCCTGGCATGTTGACTGGGGCGACTTTTCCAGAAAGGTCCACGACTTTCGCCATGACATGTGGACGAACCATTCCCACCGTTTCAACACGCTGCGTTATTGAGTCTGCAAGTGTGGTTTGAAATGATACAGGACTTGTCTCCGCTGTTGGGGGCCATCAAGAATTTGGACGAGAAGTAGCAAAGGCGCAGGACCTACTCATTCCGTACGCAATGGTCAGCTCGCGTAGATTGAGCTTTGCTATTAGTTGCTTCATGAGGTCAATCGGTACAGGGGAACCGGCAGCTATTCCTGTCCTACGGACGTATCGTCAATAAAATCGGTTCTGTCAGGTATAGAAGAGGTAAACCTGAGTCGGCTGAAATCTAGGTTTTCACCAGACTGCTCTCTCCTTTCAATCTCAGCAAGAACACCAAGAAAGTGAGTCGGCACGCCGTGCAACGCAGTACAGCGCTCGTCGATCACGGCATCAACTATTGCACGTGGGTCATAAATCTCAGAGGGGTACACGATGGCTGAACCGTGGCACCATGCAGCTAGATTTCCAAGCACGAGGCGTGCTGGCATCGAGGTAAGCACTGACCACGTCGCATAGGCCAAAAGGGTTACTTATCAAAACAGTGGAAGAGTGGTGGCGGATTGCAGACAATGTCATTTCGTGTAAGACGCATTGCTTGCCCAATCGAGATGGCGTTGTTGAGAAGATTATAATGTGTGAGCTACAAACTTTGGTCGATAAAAGGCCATGATGGGACTGAAACAGGGCGCACAGAGGCAGCCTTTGGCGCTCCAGTTGTCCCACTTCAGGTGGAAGTTAGCACACAAAGACCATTCATTTGGAAGAAATGGGAAAGACCTTGTGAATTGGAGATTGATAATGTCATCTTTGTCCAGAGACTTCTTGGTCTCTTCGACGATACGGCTTTCCCTACTATCCCCGCCCTGCCACAGTAAAATCTCGCGAAAGTCGACGGCGCAGTGGATATCGCCAAGCATCTCATGGAACTTCTTCGGTTGATGGGTATTGTCTACGACAACGACATGCTTAAGGTCGGGTAGGGCCTCCTCTTGAATGTCCCCAGGAGAGGACCTCCTCAATGCCGGTAACGCTTCGGCGAGAAGGGTCAAGTAGGAAGAAGTGCGGATTTGCGGCACGAGAAACAAGTGACTGACACCAACAACGCGGACAGTCTCAATCTGCAAACAGAAAAAATAAAAAAGTCAAAAAGTCAAAACGCCAAGCCGAGGGGAAGCCCCGAGCCACCTCACCAATTCTCGGATACGGTATGCGGGATTTATGGTGACAAGAATAGCCCCGATGTTCGCACACGCCCACTGCAGCATCGCATACGCGCTGGACCGAGATGTGAGAATTGACATGATAGCTGCCAAACGGGTGTAAGGCAGGCGCACCTGACGTTTCCCATGACCACGCCAACACGATCGCCCTTCTTCACGCCCAGGCTCACAAGCCCTCGAGCAAGGGCACCGATGTGACGGTGAAACTCACCGAAATCCCATGCCAAATGTCCGTCCACGCCCATGTTCCGTGGCAAAGGCCCGCCGTGCGCCCTGGGACGTTCTTGCGGGCAGATGAGGGCGGGGCGCTCTGGCCTCCGCGACAACACCTCCGCGTGAAAATACTCAGGAAGAGTCCTGTTGTCGAGCAGGAGGTTCGCGGGCGCCCTCTACGGAAGAAAGCGTGATACGACGAAAGCATGGAGACACGGGGAGAGTCAGTCGAGAGAGATTTCGAGACCGTGTGACCAGGAACATGATGTTAGGTCGGGACGAGGGTGGCATCAGACCGACGGAAGTCTCGGACCGTGGAAACCGCTCAGTGACGTAAATGACATGCAACCCCACCCTTCTTCTCTCTTCTAAGCCATGCCGTCCGCTCTCATACTGATCGCCGATGGGACAGAGGAGATGGAATTGTCAGTAGAATGCGGAGGGTCTAGGTCTGCATGATTTTGCTAATCAATTAACAACTTTCGCCCCACCAGCACCATCGTGTACGACACCCTGGTCCGTGCCGGGGTGAAGGTCACGTCCGTTCTCATCTCCCCGCCCTCCGACACGTCCAGGGGCGACGAAGCGGAGACTGATGCTGCAGTTCGGTGCTCTCGTGGCGTCCGCATTGTACCGGATATATCGCAGTCTCAACTTGGCGCCTCCAGCGTAGTATGTATCTCCCATGATCGTACAGGTTCGGGGCTCAACGCGGTGGCATGTTATGTTCCAGGGAAAATATGACGCCATCGTCATTCCAGGAGGCTTGAAGGGCGCTGAGACCATATCTCAGTCTTCCTTTATCCAAGTCTTGGTCAAAAGTTTCCATGACAGTGGAAAGCTTGTGGGAATGATCTGTGCCGGTAAGGCAGTGGATCTCGGGGGTGACGTACCTTCATCCGAGCATGGCAATAGCTAGCCTCGTTGCGAAAACCTCTCGACTACCGCGTCAGCCCTTGACGTCTCACCCTTCGGTGAAGGAACAACTGGACAAAGGTGACGTCCTTCCCGCATTCCAGCGCGCCTACCAACGCATCGTGTCATAGACTTCGAATATCGCGAGGACTCTGTCGTGGTTTCTGGAAACCTCATCACCAGGTATTTGACACCCACCCATCCCTTGACGACAACGTGCACTGATAGCCGCCACCTCCTAGCCGTGGGCCAGGCACGTTATTAAAGCCTCTGCTGTTATCCATAACAAGACTCGGCTAAACCGCCTGCCTTTACCAGGAACTGCCTTTCCTTTCGCATTCGCGCTCGTCGAAAAACTCTGTGGGGCCCAGAAACGTTCGGAAGTCATTGGTCCCATGGTCTTCCCTCCTGGCACCGTCCTGTAAAATGTCAAGCATGTCAAGAGTTAGCCACCATCGCTCCTAGTCGTCTGTGTCATCCTGATTTTGTACGCCCTATGTATGTATTGAACATCTGCTACCTCAGTCGTGACTCTTGTGACCGTGGGTAGACTCAGGGTCAGGTGAAAAGAAAACGAGTTATTCACCGCAAACGTTTAAAAAATGCAATCTCTTGGTCACGACGAATGCGATGAGTCGTAGTCCATGTCATTGCGCCAGGCGGCCAATTCCGAGCACTTCAACGTCAGCTCACAGCCTCCACTCCAACGCTACTGTACTGTCCATTGCGAGATGCAAGATAGAATTGATGAGGATACATTGGGGTTGAGTATCGCATTTATACAAACTACAACTCCATCTTCTCTTCCCACCCTGGGTTTTTCTGCAGCAGAACGAACCCTTCCAACACGCTCGCAAATGGGATGTATTCTTCCGTTGCGAGCTCTGCACGTTCTGTGGTTGCTAGTCGTACGGGTGTCTGATAGGTCTGGAAGCCAGAGATGGTGCGCGGTTTTCCCGCCTGACCCACGACATCGACAGCCTGAAATCCGGGTTAAGGACAAGAACAAAACAAGAGCGCGTGAGCTTACTGTGCCGACTCGGACGGTGACGGGCTTCGTCTCGAGATCTTCGTCGAGTGTGATAAGGAACCGTGGGTACATAGCCGGAACGAGGAAGTAAAGCATCCAATGGTACTTATCCAACACGACTGTGGGGCAAATAGTGTTAACACGTTGCGGAAAACGTTATCGGAGTACCTACAGGCTTTTGCATCTGTGAACGCAGTCAATGTTGCGAGCAAGCCAGCGACCGCTGGCTTGCTTAGGATGGTCCGATCAAGGTAGAATGGGTTGATGCCTATTGTGCCTTTGCCCATATGAACAAGACCCTGGGCGATCCGTACCATGAAGAGACAGTCGGCTTCCTTGTGGTAGTAACCTGCCAGCTGCCGCAGCATCTGTGCGAGGCGGGCGTTATTCGTCCCTGCACCGACGAGACCCATAGCAAAGATCGCATTGAGGGCAACGGCAAGGTCATTGTCATGGCTGTACTTAGAAAGGATATCGAGGATAGGGAGTTGTGGGTTCGAGGCCGAGACAAGGCCTAGGGCCAATGGTACGCTTTTTCGGATCACGGGATCACCGTAGTGCATCTGTGGATGGGTAAGCAGTCTCATAGCGCGAGCAAACAAGTTCGTTCGCACTAGATGATTGAATTGTCGGAGAGACATCTCCGCACCAATATCCTCCCCCATGGCTACAAGGGCAATTCCAAGGACTGCAAATGCTTGGAACGTATCATCTGGCTTTGTGTCCGGTTTCTTCTTCTCCCCTCCCTGCTCTGGTTCTGCTGGAGCGGCATCCTTAGCATTCTTCGCATTCAAATGTTCGCCGCATTGCTGTAGCATGGTCTGCACGCGGAGAACATTGCCAGTTCCGGCAAATGCACACATCTCAACCAGAATCTGGATCTGTTTTGATGCTTGATGGGGAATTGCTTTCAGCGTTTCGATTGTCGCATCGTACGAATCACTAGCTTGCACGCCTATGAACAGATGTTGGGTGGGTCTTGATGACGATATGGAGTCGATCGCTCACCGACATAAAGAAGCGCAAGGCCCAGCCCCAAAAAACGTGTCCACTTCTCATCCAGCGCGCGAGCATCCCTTTCCATCAAGGTCTGCAGGATGGCAAGTGCGGCTTCGCCATGTTCACTTCCAACGAATATCAGACCAACGGCAAGCGCAGCCAGGGAAGCAATCTCCATGCTAATTTCGTCATCAGAGATGAGAGGAAGCAGCAGGGAAAGGATGTCCTCGCGGTGAGAGCCAGCATAGGCAAAGCCCAATCCGATGATGGCGGATGTCCGGAGTGGGACGGACTTGTTAAATATGTGATCACCGAGAAGCGCCAATGCAGCGTCAGCCTCGGATCGAACGCCAGTATTAAGGATACCCGTGGCAAGGAAAGCACCAGCCTGCAAAACGCACGTTAGCTGGGAAAATCGAAGCCTAATCACAGACACGAGCCTTAATATGCTCTTCTGATGAGTACGTGTATTTATCCACATGACTCAGACCAATATCGGTATCCCACAGTAAGCTCAGACCAAGGCTCGCGGCTGCAGACAACATTCCTGAAGGAAAAAGATGAAGTTATCCCTACCGGATTGGCAAATTACCCTGTGTTTCTTACCGTGGTCTTTATTCTTATAAATCCAACTGTTTCCCTCCTCCGCGTCGACCATCAGTTTATCATTCCCGAATCCTGCATTCACGAACGCATTAACGAAGGTGCCAGCTAGATTCCCTCGTGCTGAATCAACGCTCGCTGTGGATGATCCTTATGCCAGGACATGAATATGCGTGAGACTGAAGAAGAGGAGCTTTGACGTACGTGAAGTCTCCAAATGAGATTTATAAACATCTTCTAAACTCTTCGGATCTTCAGCGCCAAGTTCCTTCCCGAATTGTTTGAAATGTGTGCTTAGTCGCGAATTGAACAAGATCTCCTGCAAGTCCTCAGGTAACTCCTCCAAAGTTTCATTGTCGTCGTCATCGGTAACCGAGTGTTGTAACCAGTGATATGGGACTTGCGCTCGGGCGAGGATGTAGGCAAGCTGACGTTTCATCTGACTACCCAATTATCAGTGGAATGAGGTTGGCCGGACGACACCTACTCACAGATTGCCAGGCGCATGGAAATCTTTACGGATAAGTTCCGAGTCGTTGAGTCGGATAGCCAAAGAAAGAGCCTCAGGGAATCGTAGATGTTTCTCGTAAATCAGATGCGCCGTCTTCAAGAAGGCGACATCATCCTGGGGTGGGAGGAGGTTCACACATCTAAAATTTTTGGTCAGAGGTACAGCTATGGGCTGTGCCAAGGAATCACCCACGCAGTCATGTACGCAGCCACACGGCCATACGTGTTCGCATCCACCAGATCGACAATCCGATCTATGATTTCCAACTCTTCCAGAAGATCAACTGCATCCGGCTCAGCATTATGCTCGAGTAAGAATTTCGCACAAACTAGGGCAAGTTCGTGGAGGTCCTCTAGTGTTCCGACAGGTAGTGGTACTTGAGGTTTTTCTTTTTCGCCGTCCTTATCGTCCGTCTCGCTATCGGTCCCAGCAGCACCTACCTCCGGTGCAGCTTTCGGCACCTCGGTCTGTTCACGAAGGTTGTACTCCTCTCCGAGTTCGGCAGCCAGATGTCGAACGTACTCGTGCCCCCAATCCCCCGGATCTGCAAGGGGAGATGTTGAGGGGCGTAGTGAAGCTGCAAGAAGACGGTAGCGTAGTGTGCCACGAGGTTCGGTATCAGAGTATGTCATGGCCAGCACTGAGAGTATATCCGCAAAAAGACTCTGCAAAGGTGCCATTGGTCAGGCCCATCTCTCAAGCTGTGGAAAGACTGAACCAGCACTTTGTCCTCTGACGGAGACCACAGTTCATAAAGATTTTGTAGCTCCGGATAATGGGGTCGGAGGAACTTCAAAGGCTTTGGAACGGAAGTCATGGACGAAGTGGATGTCCGAATGAGGGTACGGAGTGTCTCGAGAGCTGGCCGGTACAAGGTGGTATCTGGCTCCTGAACAAAGATTCGATTGACAACGTGGAAAGAACAGACAATACGCACTTTCAATCGTTCTACGAGCATTTCTAGTTCTCCTCTAAGCTGTAGGTCTTCTTCCGACTTGTGAACAAGCTTCAATTGCGGTGGCGCGTTAGGTGGTGTACAACGCACCAGCTCTTCCCCTTCTTTTTCATCGGGCTTCTTCCTTGAGGTTGCACCGTCCTTCTCATCCTTTTCCTTCTTCTTTGGATCCTTCGACGGGACAGCGATGGCTGCTTTCGTAGATTCGGGCATTGTGAATAAACGAATAGGTGAACGCGCGTCCGTCCGCCTTGAATTCTGACGCGACGCGCAAGTCCCTGTGACATATCGTCACGCGATGTGACATTCTGAGTTGGGAATTCGCACAAAAGGAGGGGAACTCCCGAACATGAACACGAGTGGTGGGATGAGACAGGGAATATTTGGATGCAAAACCGTTGATGCACAAGGCATCTAGATGCTGAACGATCATGGGATGGCTACTTCCCACTGTGTGCCGAATCTGTGACGATGGGACGTGACGGGCGAGAGACTGCTCTACCCTCCGTCCGACCGGACACGGACACGACCCGCCGCATCTGCATCAGTGGCGTAGCTCACGAAGCTCGGCTCTCTAATAACCACATTGTCGCCAAAGGCGCTGATGCTTTGACTCACTCACCACCTCCCAACTCGATAGGCCGTATTCTTTCGCATGAACACAACAATGGTGTGCACAATTTCTGTGGAAATGGAAACAGCGTCTGTGTCTAACGTCGAGAGACAGCCGACTTCTTCTTTGTTACCCTCCCCTGCCGCGCCGCCGCGTCGCCTCCTTCAATCAACACTCCCTTCCACAACGGACACTCACAGCGTCGAACCTCCCTACACCCCGCCGCGCAGGACATCAAGGTACCCTTCTAGTCTCGCTCATGACGGTCTGCCGGTCCCCCTACACCGTCGCGGGACATCGAATAAATATGAACGTCTCGAAGACCTCCTCAAAGCAGCAGGCTACAAGGAAACGCGTGTTTTCACTCCCGAGACTGAGCGACCGAGAGAACCTGAACGGGATCATGGAGAGGGGAGACACACCGACGGCAAGTTGAGGAACGGTATTGATACCGTCGTAGGCTTTCTTGCAGGGCTCGTGCTGGGACAGGCTGACGGGCAACGCATTGATGGCTCGCGAAATGACCGACAAGGACAGGTTGCTCCCGTTTCCCCTCTGACACACAAACACAGGATCATGTTAGATACCGGTGAGTTCTGCGTTGATCACCGAGAATTTACATCTCACGCGTTTCAGCTTCAACTGCGAAGGCATCGATATCGCAAAGCCAAAGGACGCATGGCCATCCACCCCCATCTGAAGGCCTTCACCGACACCTTGTCCCCACCAAACGTTCCTGCGTCTTCAGCAAGGGCATACTTGCGCCACATAGCATCTGCCCCCAACATTCCGAGGCGGAGTCTCCATGGGGAACGTACCCTCGCTCCAGTGGCGAAAAAGAGCATCAGTAGCCTGAAAGATGACCGCCATAGACCGTGTTCACCTCAACCTCCAATGCCGCCTTCTTGGCTTGAGACAGTTGCACGGGCGGTCTTAGGTTTTCCTGGCGCTCGCCTAGGTGGCCCCAGTCACCCTGGCTCTCACTCCCCCACCCAGCTCCCTCCTGGGCATTCTCGACTTGGACATTCAAGCCAACGAAGCAGCCGATCGAACACGATTCGTAGGCACGGACGATCGAATCGGAGGCGGGCAGCTTCGCCGTTGGAAAACACTGTTGCTAGATTGCGAGGTCGCTCAACCCCATCGTTGCCAACAAGCTTCGACCTATTACCACCACCAGCCATTTTGGCGAAACGCTCACAAGTTTCCCCTGGGCAAGTAGTCCGGCTAAACGTTGTGTGCCGCTCAGCCCCTGCCTCCCGGTCTTCGTCTGTGGTGGGACGTAAGACTGGTCCCGACTCAGCAAGTCTCGGGAACCTCTCCAGTGGGAGCGTTCGAGGGAAGGGCAAGGCCTCACAGTCAGCACGCAGGAAATATCGGCACAAAAACCACGGCCCTCTCCCGGCTAGCGGACCCTACCTGAGATGTAGGATAGAAGATGATTTCACACCGATGGATTGGGATAATTTCAATTCGTCATCTTCCGAAGACGAAGACGACGGTGAAGTGGATCTGTCAAAGCTTCTCGTGCATCCGAGAAGGCAGCAGTCGATCGAGTCCCTCCGCCGTCATTTGGGGCGACCGTCACGGATGCGCAATGGAGATCACACCTCTTCCAATGCTGCTGGAACATGGACGCTGCATGGCGATGATGGTTTAGTAACGATCACCGATGGAAGAAGGCGCATCCGAAGGGGATCTGTCAATGACGGTGACTGGGGGTTATTGGTCCACCCGGGACCCCGTGGCGACGACCGGTCATTCCGTCGACGTAGAGGTATTCCTGTTTCCTGGACTCAACAGAGTGGCCATACGAGCAGATGAATCAGTAATACTGAGCTTCGTGGTTCTGTGGAGTCTCTTTTTGTCACGCCTCGTCGTGGATTTGCCAAGTGACCGCATCTCAGTTTTTGACTTGCCGGTGATTGATTGATGGGGCTAATTATTTTTTATGATGTGGGTTTCGCCGTTCACCGTATTATCTTGATATAATGGATATACCCTGTATCCGATACTCGTGATGGTATTTACGATACACTAATTTTATAGCTGGACTGGTGGATGTATGTATGCAACAGGGGAGGGGACCAACCTTGAAGGGAGAGCCTCGAGGGTTCCACGTGATCGCGTCCGGACGCGTGCTGAAAAGGCAGATTCACACGCCGTGCTGAACTGGTCCCTTTTCCCTTTCCTTTTAGTACAAGTACAGCACGTTAACTAGTACCCATCTCTTTCTCTTCCCCTGGTCGCACCCTTCTTTCACCGTCACGAACTTCGATGTCCTCAACAAGCAACCGTTTCCCTACATCCGGCGTCCCCATCTCAGCACCAACCACCCCAGCATATACCACTCGTTCTCATAAGCCGAGTAGCGATGGCCCACCACCTGTAACCCCCCAACGCATTCCCAGGGCACAGCGTCACCATCATCAGCTTCAAAATTATTTCAGATCACCCCTCACTCCCGTCAGCGCCCTTTCAACCCCTTATACCCCATTGAGTTTACGCTCTTCCTGGTTCGGCACAAATCAATCCGCCTTAACGACCCCAGCATCCGCAACGAGCCTCAAGCGTTACAATGTCACTGCATCACCTAAAATGGCCGGATATGAAAACTCATTTGATGGGCAAGGCATGACCCCAACAGAGACGGAAGACAGCTGGTGCTCCCGTGCAAACGAGAATGGGATAAGAGTAGGATCGAAGGACGACGAAGGTCTCATGTGCGACGAAGGTATGCTATAATCTCTTTCATCACATTGTATCAACTAATGTTGGTTGTGCTCGTTATACTAGGTACGTATATGCGCTGTCCAAGCAATGCCCTTTACTCACTCTGGTCACTTCCCATCCCATCATTATTATCACTGCGTACGTGTACATCACACCTGGGAAATGTCCGAGCGTAACATTCATCCAGATATCTCGGTGGATATACAGCTTGTGAGTGTTTCACCCTCCATCACCATCCCATTACTTAATGATTCGCAAATTAACTGTTGCCACGAATAGCTAGTAAGGCCGATTTGCTGCACTTCGGATATGTGCGCTGACAAACTCGTTCAGTTCTAAGTGCACCTCCTATCCTCATGCAAGGCCGATCCCGTTCCCGGAGCCAAGCAAATCAACTTCCGTTCCTTTCGTCTCAGCAACCACCTCAGACCCCAGCACGGCGTACCTTGGCTTCACTGAATACGCCTTCCCCTCGCGCCTCCAACGTTCATCTTCTGAAGATCAAAGGCTCGTTGACCGACCCTGTTCAGACACGTCGTCGCCGTACCCATGGACAGGTCAGACTCCTACTTTTTCATGCGTCGTTTTATGCCCAATTGCGTTGGTAGACCAATTTGTTCGACATCGATGAGAACACCTATGTTCCATATCCGGCCTCCTTTTCCCACGCTGAACCTCTGGCGCTTCCGTTATCCCTCAATGATCCTTTTGACCATCCAGACCTATCATTTGGCACTTTGGACTATCCCCATGCCATCAACACCTCAAAACTAATTAACCTGGAATCACCCGCACCGGAGACATGCTGTTCAGTCTGTGGCAACTTAGGTCCTTCCTTGGCGGAGCTTGAACCCTTGTGCTCATTTGTTATGTTCCGCGTGCCTCACTAGTGCCCTCAACATTGTTGGTGAGAAGGACATGGAGTGTGCTGTCTGCAAGACTGGAGTGGCCAATTTCCGTTTGAGAAACACGGCGCCCAAAGGAAGTGCCGTGCTGACTGCCGGTGCACCCCGTGGCTGCCTCACACCTGCTTCTGACGTCTTCAATAAGGAAAATCTCGTAAACGATTTTCACTTTTTTGACTTGCAAGGCTCCTCGACCCCCAACCGCGGTGAGCGTCATCACCTAATGCTAGAAGGTAAAATCCCGGTACTGCGCATCGATAACGTTCCCTGGGTGCGTATTCGAATGTCATCCCATTTTCGTGGCTCAGATTCGCCCCTCCATTGTTTTGTCACTGCAGGATATCACACCTCCCGCGGTCGTCGCCTGGTTAAAGCATCCCGTAAAGCGTGTGCACGTCCTCCTTGACCGGAAAGGGAAAACGCTCAGTCACGCATACGTTGAGATGCCCGATGAGGACGCTGCTAGAGCTAGTCTTAGAACTGCCCAAAACTCGGTTCTTGGCAAGGGCAAGCGAGCGCGTGGCGTCACCGTCACACGCAGCAGTCAGGAGGAACTGATGCAGGCACTGTTTCCATCTTGGCAAGGACCTTTCGACGGATGCAAGCCATCTCTGGCGGGCTTAAGTAATGAACAAGTCGTCTCAGCTTTGGAGCATGGTTTGGTATCAGAAGCAGAACTCAAGGCATTATTGCATCTAATCCGATCTCCCGACGTAAGCATCGTTCTGCCGGGTGTTGGTAGAGCCGGATTTATCGTTTCCGCAGTCGCACTTTCTCAAGGTTCCCTCGCTCCCATTTTATTCCCTGATTAGCATGCTCTCCAAATTTCCGGTGGACGCAGACAGCAGACTTTTCTGGTCCTCTGTGTCAAGGGACTTACTGTTTGGTAAGATATCCGGCTTCCGCCTGTCCACTGTCACTCGTAAATACTGATGGTGTTGGTGTATAGATATCACGTACGGTATGTAGTAACAACTATCTGTCCATCCTCATTTACGATTATATTCCACAGCCGCTGTCCAGGTTCTAACGTCCAATGATATGAAACGCACTATGAACACCTCCGAGCTGCTGGCGCAATTGCTCAACGTTGCTGTCACCTGTGATGGTAAGTTATTCTTTCTTTAAGAAAATGATCGGGGATTCACCCTTCTTTAGTATTCACAGCTGAGCATCGTCAGCAGTTGTCTGGCATTATGGACGTCCATCAGCCATTTGTTTCCCATAGCCCGACATCTTCCATCAGCAGACATAGCTCTCGTCATCATGAGCAGGGTACTCAAGACGCACAAGGGTGGTCGACTAGCGCCACAGCGGCTTTCCCGTGTACCAGCAAACGTCGAGTTCGGGGAGCTCGCGAACCAGTTCGGCGTTGAACCTCGCCTTGTCGAGGCCCTCGCACAAAAGCTCTCAGGCATTCGCTGAGCTGTGCCTGTATGCAATCTTCTTCCATCGCACAATTGAACACTTTTCGGTGCTCTCTCAAACCAAACATCCACTTTGTATCATCGGAATACTTCGTCTAAATCATCACAATCGCGCTCTTGATACTTGCAACGATACCTTTTATCATGCCATTTGGCCTTCTTGGTCCCATAGACGTCACAATTGTTCACGATCCCATGATGCTGGTTCTGTCATGTCATGCTCACGTCTTTTGTCCGTCTATTATCCCGTACTGCTCTGCGTTTACTGCTTCCTAGCGTTGCCATGTTTTGCATCCGAGCCACCTGCCATCGCTATTTTTGCTCACTTTGAGTTGATCGTGTATCGTATTTGCCAAGTCGATCCCCTGTTCGTGTGGGAAATCTGTACATTTTTCCTCGTGAATTGTTTTCTGTCCGATAAGGCCTTTAAGCACCCTCGAGTCGTCTTCGGGCAGGGTGTCTTTGCCCCAAGGCAGCCACAAGACCGTAGCCCGCCATGAGCGAGTCGGGTATACAAATCACTATCCCAGGTGCCCGACATGTCCTGGTGACATATTCTGTTTCGCTCATTCCTCATAGATCTCACTGATGACGACTTCAACTTGACACCAAACCCATTCGCTCGTGCCGCGGGGGGTACCTTTGGTTTTGGTGCATTTGGCCACGGTCAAGAGTCTCCAATATCGAGTACGCCGACCACCGTCGTGCCGGAGCGCGGAGACCGACAATACTTTCATTCCCGAGGCGACTCTGCTACCTCTGATGACTCTATTCAGTCTTTGCGTCCTACGCGCAAGGCATCCGTTCCTTTCATACATTCTTCTCAGTCCTCTATCGCCACGACGAGCACGTCGCCGTTTTCCAAGAAGCCATCCTTCGCCTCCATTCGCAACGCGTTTAAGGGTGGTGCCAAGACAAACGACCATCCTCCGCTCCCTCCGTTGGATTACACCTACTTGCCGTTCAATCGGTCGAACTCGTCGTTGGGCCAAGCACCCCAGACACTACGCCGAGGACCTGAAAACCCCAGCCCGCCTCATCCTCATCCTCGACCGACGACACCAGGCTCCAGCGAGGGCAAACTCTCGAACCGCACGCCGCGCTCCAAGGGACACGTATCCGGTCGCTCTGTACACTCGCATTCGAGCTCTGTTTTCCACAGTTCAGACCCCGGGAGCGATCACGGGCATGGCTTCAACTTTCCGTCGTCCCCGCCGCCGCTTCCACCGATGCCAAATGTGTTCTCAGGCTTCCCGCGAAGCGAAAGTCCGATCCTGGCAGAAGCGGAAGTCGACAAAGTGGTGGAGGTGGATCCCCGTACCCCAGCGGAGTATGCGCTCCATGCTGTGTTCATACGTTTCGCTGCGGCAGCAGAGCACAAGATTGGGGCGTTCCTCAAGCAATCTCTTGTAAGTGCTAATGTTGATTGACGAAACCCACTTCATCCCCCCATCAGGATCACGAGCCACCTTTGACCGACTTTTTGGGCCCTGGTATCGATACGAAATTCGACGATATTCTCGATGCCCTTGGCCGAATCGGACAGAAGAACGCAAAACCTGTTGTCGACAGTATCAGACGTTGGCGACAGTCTCAGAATATCTCTGCAATCCCACCAGACATCTTCCGTCTCCAACTGTCTCAGTCCTCCGCATCAACATTGCGTGGAAACCGGTTGTATGATTCCCTCAGCGAACGGAAATCACTTGCTGCAATATACATAATGTGTCGTGCGCTCATTGTGGTGATGCAGTCCTTGTCCAAGGATGCACTGGGAGAGAGTATCGGGTTCAATCTTGAGGAAACTACCTTCGAACAGTTTCGTAGACCTGATCTGAAGCTGCTGTCCCAGAGTGCCAACCACAGGACAAATGCGGAATTGTATGCCACACTGCTCGGTTATTTGGCCAATTCCCGATTCATTAGCGTCACGGACCGCTTTCTAGCGGAGCTTGCACCTGTGGCCTCAGGTCACGTCGCAAAAGATGTGGATCTGAGGTACGAGAGTCTCGTTAGAGGGCTTAAGCACATTCAGATTAAGGTTGAGTATCCACCTCTTTTTGATTGCTTCAAGCCGCGGACTCAACTTGAATGCTAGGTTTGGCCTCCAGAATCTTTCGAAGAGGGTGCGGAGTTCATGGAGGGGCTTGCAAAGGCGTTTGAGAACGCCCATGGATTTCGCTTCAAACTCTCTTTCATGGAGACTTTGATCCATCTACTGCACCCCGTTGCTAAGGTCACTTTCCCTCTTAACTTTGACTAGTTTTTCCATTAACTCAGCAATCGACAGACCGCACAAGCAGAGGTCAACCATCCTCAGTGGGCCAAGGCCATCGAGATCATCCATCCCAAGGCGAAAGATTTATCCGGGAAAGTACGATACTGGCATGTGGCATATCCTCTGGTGGTCGTCAGCCTCTGCGTGGCTCCGACGGACTACTTCCTGCGAAACTGGATGGCTTGCTTTGAGGCTGGCCTCAACAAGCTGAAGGTAATGCACTTCAACTCCGTTTTATATTTCACTCAAGCCTCTGCGTTAGGAAAAAGCGTTCCGCATACCCGTTATGAATGGAATGATGCGTCTCATCTGGACTTACCTGTTCCGCTGCCGAGATTCATTGTCAAGCTCGACGTCGAGGATGGAGCTGCTTCTCAAACATTTTTTCCCCCCAAACCGAATTACGATCTTCCCTCCTGAGGACCACCTTGAGCCATTCATATACATCATGCACTTCATCTGTTCGCGACATTTTGATTTCGGGGCCGAATTTGTTTTGGGCCTCATGCAGGAGTCAGCTGTCTCAGCGCAGCCAGCCAGCATCATCTCTGTTCTTTCACCGGAGAGGCTAGCCATCGTCGTTCGTGCCGTCCTTCTCTCCTTTAACCTCGTCGAACACGACGAATCCGTTCCTGCTTGGCCATCTAGTAGCGACTTCTCTGGAACTCCATCGTGGCAGGACTATCCATCGTCATCTGATTTCATGCCACCGAGCCTTTTGACAAAGCCCGGAATGCAGGAGTTTTTCGAACGGTTTAGTGCAATCCTGTGGAATGTTGCATTGTCGTGCTCGAAGACTGTCGGGAACATGTCTGTCTTCGACGAGCAATGGACCGTTCATCGACAAAATGCTGTATATGAAGAGACACACACCTACAACGTCCGTCGCCACCCTGATGGCACTTTTTCATATCCCAGTCACCTTTCTCCCACAATGCATCTGCTCCAGTCGTCTTTCCACTCATGGCCACGCTGCCTCCACAAGCCCATCCCTGTCGAAAACGTGGTCGATATGCTTCTTCGTGGCGTTGTCCACGTCGAACCATCTATCGGAGACGCCGCAGTCCTCGCTTTGCGACGTTTCATGGCTGAGCCCACCCACGCCTTCATTGTTCTCAAGCAGTACTCTGCATTTTTGTTCGATCCGGCCAACATTGCTCAAGAAGGATCCGCTCAGCGCTTAGTGCTGGAAAATGCGCGCCTGTTGAATCTCTGGACAATCCTGTTTGACGGCTGGATGCGCGACCTTTTGGAGCAGAGACCTGGTTCCATCCCTGAAGAACAGATTCCTCTCATTGGTGCTCGGCTAGACGAGCTTGAGGCTGGCGCTTTATTCCTCCTGTGCATGTCTTCCCGTGCAATGGGCACAATGGGCGCGAAGTTGTTGCGTTTGTTCCGTCCTGTTACGATCCATCTCGCGTCTGTTCTCACGATGGATGGCGAGACGCCCCGACCAAGGATTATCAACGCCTTATACGACAAGGTGAAAGTCAACATGGTTTTGGATAATTTCAACCACGTTATTGAAATTGACGACGTCAAGCGCGCCAGATCATTGCTAGATGCAGCGGAGGATGCACTACTAGGAATTGCCGATAGCGACGACGTACGAGATCGGACTCTCTGGCAATGGGTTTTCCCCGGTATATTGCAAACGATGACCACAGAGAACTCAGAACGCCAACCTAACTCGCTTTTGATCTTACGAGACAGTTTCGTAGCCGCCGCCTCGAGGTTCCATCACACGATGGCTGTCATGGCTGGTCTTGTCCCGAAGATGCCTCCCAGTTCTCAACCTCGAGCTGGCTCAAACGAGCGAGAGGGTTTGAAAGTCTTTGGAGAGAATAGGTTCCTTCTTGACCAGTGGTATATGTGGACGAAGGTTCTGTCATCTATTGCACTGGTTGTAGAGAATCGACCTCCACTCGTTGAGCGAAGCCACAGCAGAGTGCCGTCGGACGGCAGTTTCGATCGCGAGCGCCTCACAACCACACGCGGCCTAATTCGCTACCTTACACCCTTCTTGGATTCGGATCATGCTCTCTTCCGGGATGCCGCCGTCTTTTGTATCAGCTCTTTCCCCACGGCAGGATACTCACAGTTATTGGAAGATCTCGGCCTCCTTCTCCATCGTCAACTTTTAGATGACCCAAGACTAGGGGATGTGAGGCAGAAGGTCTCTCTGCCACTTCCTCTGGAGCGTGGCCGTCGACAAGAACGCCTGTTTACCGCTGTCGCCCGCATTTATTTCCTTACCTCACATCACTTGCAAGATCGGCGCCGTGGCGTACGTCAGGCCGCGCTTTCACCGGTCTTGCGATTCGTCCGCAGCACGCAGACATTTTTGATGTCACCAGAGTCCAGAGACAACTTCAAACTGCAACGACTTCGGCGTTACTTTTGCGGGACGGTACAAAGACTCTTCGATGGGCTTAGCAGCCTTAACGATACAGATCGATTCGTCCCCGCCAAGGCACATCTTTCTCTCTACCGTCTTTGCGAAGAGTGGTGCCAACTTGGGCACCAGTCGGAGATAGTCAAGCAACGTCTTATCTACATGCAACGCTCGGCGACCGAGGCGGTCTCCACCCCTTCAGAACGAGGGGACGCCGTAGTTTTTTTCCAGAAAGAGACGAAAATGCTTTCGAGGGCAGCCATCTCGGCCATGGCCTCGCTTTGCGTAAGTTACCTGTACCTGTGATTTGTGCAGTTTTCCTCAATATTGTATTAGGCAAGAGCGTACTTTCAGCCAGATACGTCCTCGGGATCTCCTACAGACGGGCTACCGGAATATACGAAAGCTCTGACCGCAAAGGAGACCTTGGACCGCATACTCTCGGTGCTGGCTTCCATGGATGAATCTATTCTGGACAGCGGAAGGCATGTTCTACCCACCTCCGTCCTCTCTCGATTTCTGATCTCTGCCATAGGAAAGCTCTCAAGGCTCTCCTGACTCATAACAACGCACATGACGCAGAGCTCATCAATGAGGTACTGCAGCTCGCTTTTGTGACCGCGCGAGAGCTCGAGACCAGCAACATACGTTTCTTTGAAGTGGTGGCGGATATCATCTGCCAGTCCCAGGACACTGGTTTCCGGTTCGAGGAGACGATATGTCTGGGATTGGCCAATCTTTGCCATGCTCTCCATCCTGTCCGCCGCCGAGCACTTCAGCTCCTAGAAGCCGTGCATCAACGGTCTTCCGGCATGCTTTCCCTCACCCAATTTGAAGCCACTGTCGGGAGTGGCACACCGAGCACTTACTTGCGTGCTCACCGCCTGATATCTGACGTCCTTGCAGGGGAGCACCCGGACGATGCTATGAAAGTATTGTCCGCTTTTGCGAAGTGGCTTCCCTGTGTTTTCAGCCCTTCTACTTGCCCGTTGACACTACTTCAAGCCCTGGAATACTGGACTCCGAATATAAACCTCATGGAAGACAAGTCTAACCTTTCGCAAGACGGACGGACAACGATATTACATCTGATGGCACTTACGATGCGTTACTCGGACCATTTTCCCGAACAAATCGAAGTTCTTTGGACACGCCTGGTAGATACCCCATATCAATCGAATGGACACGCCACCATTCGCTTTCTACTGGAGCAGTCACAGAAAGTTGGTAGTATCACCTACATCCAATGCGCTTCGAAGATTGTCGCTTGCCTATCCCATTCCGTTATTGGTCGCGGCGCCATGAAGGACCTGTGTAGCGTCATAGAGCCAGCACGCATGTTACCTAGCATTGACCACAAGCTAACCTTCCCAGAGCAAAGCGATCTCGATTTATGGTCCGAGCTTGATGCTCTTTTCTCGGAACAACCTCGGCTAGTGTTGGGCGCTGGACAATTCGCCTTGCTGTTCCTTGCAGATGTTGCGCTAGAACGCACCTGGGAGTTTCAAGAGGAGTTGCCGACACTCCTACATGCTATTTTTACCCATTTGGACCACCGATCTTCCATTGTCCGTGAGTCTGCGAAGCGGATGCTCATTCAACTATTGCGTTCCTGGATGCCTGGCTACGACGAACTTCCCGACCGTTCGAACCGTCCTACTCGGTCCCTTCTAGTATCTTCCATTATAGAGCTCGAACAAGAGTTGGACGATGTCGTTTGGAAAGAGGACGACAGCAGCAAGCAAGGCGAACCCAAGATGCAGAGTTTATGTTCTCGGATTCTCACCCTCCTTGTCCCACTACACTCGAAGCTGGCCGAACGCTGGGGTTCCTTGGCATTGCTATGGGGCACCGCGTGCTCCATCCGCGCGATAGCTTTTCGATCTTTGCAAATTTTCAGGGCCCTTCTTCCGAGCATCAGTTCAGGTGATTTGGCGCTCTTATTGGCACGGTTGTCAAATACCATTGCCGCTCCTGAGGAGAACATCAGGTCTTTCAGCAATGAATTGATCCGCACGCTGAAGGTATTGGGCTCATGCGACCTTCTCGAAACCTCCCTTCTTCCTCAGATGTTCTGGTGTGCATGTGCATGTCTATCAACCACAGTCGAAAGTGAATTCCTACAGGCGATTGCTTTTTTGGAATCGGTGTTGGGACATCTGGATTTGGATGACGAACAAACGATAGATACGCTGATTTCTCAACGACCTGCTGAGTGGATTGGCCCAAGCTGCCTCCAGTCGCCCTTGCTTGTCGGTCTACGATCGTCCGTGACGAGCGATGCGACCTTCAAAATGTTGCAAACACTTGCGAAAGTCACCGATAGCAGCATCGTGGATCCCACTCGAGGGCGTGTTCGCGACCTTTACACCGTAGCGTTGCCATGGTGCTATAGATCAATGACAGAGGACACGTCAGATCCGGCTCTACAAACTTTTGCTCAAGACGTGGGCTATTTGGCTGAGCAGGAAGGACGATCTAGTATCAGCCGCATCATGGCTTCCTTCATCAAAGGGCGGTTCCGTACCAAGGAGGACTTCCTTCGGCAATCCGTTGCTAGTCTCAGAGAACACTATGGTGACCAGGATTGGACAGAGGTTGTTACTTTACTCCTTGGCCTTGTCCTCAATTCGCAAAGGTGGCTACGGGTCTCAGCGTTACAAATTCTGAAGATCCTATTCCAACAGAGGGAGACCAGGAATCCTGTAGAGCTCCTGGGCTCTGAGTTGCTAATGCCGCTCCTGCGCCTATTGGAAACTGACTTGGCAACTACAGCGTTGGAGGTGTTGGAGGAACCTATGACTATCTCGGGCGGTCTCCCAGCCAAACAGGTGCTACGAATGAGCATGCAGATGAAATCCTCGACCAAAGATATCGAATCAGCGAGCGACATATTCGGGATCCCTGAGGAGTCCGGTTGGTGCGTTGCTCGGCCGGAGCGCTTGCAAGAGAACTGCCGCTCGAACATAATGGCTGTTTTCGAAACATGCAAGGTCCCCTCACGGCCGTCGCAAATACACTTCGAGCCCGAGGACGTCGATCGACTCGCTTCGCCGGCGCCGTCGGAGGACGACGATCTGGGCGGCCTGGTGCGGAATTTGCACGAGCTAAGCTCGTTCTTCCAAGGCGACCACTCCGCCGCCGCCTCCGAGATCGCGCCGTCGTTGTTGTCGTCGGAACCGAGCCAGCAGCTTGAGGCCCGCGTCGCCGCCATCTTGGCGAAATCGACCGAGTCCTCGAACGACATTCCTCAGACGCCGTTCATCGATGTGTTCCGCGTCGACAGCGCGACGACCACGACCGCCTTTGATCAGGGCGGGTCTGACGACGAGAGCGATTACAGCTCGGACTCGGATGCGTTTGTGTACGACTCACCGGCCGCGATGCGGGCCATGCGGAACCTCAATGGGTCAAAACAGTGACACAAACCGATTGCCCCCGGCCCTGGTCCCCTTCTGTTAGTCATTTCTCCTATAAAAAGAAAAGTCCCGTCCTGATCTTTCACTAGACAGGGATGTGCTCATCGTTATCTTGTTATCTATGCTGATTCTGACGACCGCAAATGACTTTACTCTTTCGAATCTTGCTTAACTTGGGCCCTTGGAATTGCTTTTACCACACAACGGACTCCCCTTTGTATTACAATTTGTTTGCCTAGCATCACTCCATTATTTCTTTTTTCACTGGTCTTCCATCGCTTCTAATCCATAGATGGTTCATTTTCTTATCTTACATACCTAATACTATCCTGTGTCCTTGATTTGGTTTATATTAGCTCTGTGTAATGTATTACACAGGTTATCAATTCGAACACTGGACCTGACCTGGACCTGCTGACCCAATTTCATAAAAACTGCTGAAACACGCCATGATCTTATCTAATCTACACTGGGATTCAACAGATATCACATAGCTAATACCTCTAACCTACATATGAGCATATTGTCATCAATGAATAATCCTTCGAAATAAACAGGAACCTGTGATATGTATTCATCATCATCATCATCATCAAGATATTTCTCCGCAGCACCTGAGGCTGAAAAGTCCCAGGCAATAGGTGTCCTGCATTGGGTTCAAGGAATCGTACGAGGTTAGAAAAATGAGATCTATGGATCTGAGTAATGGTATGATAACTAGGGAGCGAAGTGATGACATCACACAAGGTATGATACCGGGACGCTAATAGGATGGAAAAAATCAAGAACTCATCGACACTGAGCGGGAGCTGGAAAAGACTCGTTAATCTCTCCAAGGGTAGACGGCCACAGGGTGACCAGAGAGTTGTCGCGCGGCGACGAATCCTTCGATAAATTTCGGAACAGGTTCCGTTGGTTGGAGGCCGCCCAAGAAAATGTTCTGTAGCGCGGGTAACACTCCTGCTACTCGTCCTTCGGCGAGCTCGTCCAGGGCTCGGCATACATGTGGCGCGACTTGATTGGCTAGGCGCAGATCCTTCACAGCGGTGAACAGCTCTAGGAGTTCCAGCCATTGAGAGGTGTTCACGTTCTGGTGTAACTGTGAAATTGAATCAACAGGATCCACGATGTCGAGCTGTACCAAAGTGGAGAGGCGCAAGGATGAGCTGCAGAGCTGGGCCAGCAATGAAAGCTGCCGATTCAAATCTCTGCACCAGGTTGCCAAGGAGAGCCCCAGAGACTCTCGAGTTTCTCTGAAATTCGAAAACCGGATTGCATGGTTGGATGTATACACAAGTGCCTTGTGGCATGTCTTGAAAGATTCTGTTTGACTGATCAACCGGTAAAGTTGTGGGACAGCAAAGAGGAAGTCCATGAAGAAGAATATGTCGAGATTATTAAGGAGGGGAACTTCGATTTGGGCCAGTAAGTCCTCCAAGTACTCGTGAACACCTCGGAAGACAAGACGGGTGAGAGAGGGGAGGACAGATCGTGTGAGGGGAGGTGGACTTGCAAGATCGGGGCGTAACAGAGAGAAGTGGAATCCAACGTAAAGGGATTCGAGTCTGGACATGACCGACAGGGCGGTGACCAAAGCCTGGGGCGAGAAGTAACCGAAATAGGGAATATGCCAAAGGGAAAGAACGACGAGGTGATGGGCTGACAAAAGTAGTTTCGGCAGTCCTCGAAACGGACAATTTCCCAACACGAGTCGTCGCAGACGTGAGGCCGATCCGCCCAAGAACGCGTCCAGAGGGGACGTCACCGTACCTTCATCGACAGAAATCTCCAGATCTGTCAGCTCTGGGATTGGTTTCTGCATCGCTGCTGCGAATCTTTCCCAATGCGAAACGGGAATCGGGAACAGCAACATTGCACATATGCGATGGCGGTGTTCCGAATCGAGGAAAGCAGTTATGTTTTCACAAATCGAGGGTGAATATGTCCTGGGACATATCGCGACCGGCAAGGCTGGCCAGATGTCCTGCATCTCAGACATTATTCCTCTGTAAACAAGTCGCAGGTTCAGGCGACGGGGCGATCCTAACACGATATATCGCCATCTTTGACACACATGGACCAGTGCATGCCATCCACTTGTTCCTATGTCCCAGTCATTCACATAGAAGTAAAATATGTCCACGAGGACATCGTCGGGGAGCGTGTTGACCGTTATCCGGCCAGAAATCGATTGGTTAGTGGTGGTCATGGACACTGTGTGAAAGACATTAGTTCTTCAGGGATGGAGATGATGTAGGCTCGCTTAACACACAGAGGCGAAAACTCGTATGTGGGTAAGGGAATCACCAGCCACCAGAAGTGTGGCACAATTAAGTGCGATGAAGAGGCGTCGGCGCCCGCCGCTCTGAGTCCTCTCCGCTCCATCTCAATCCATGTCTGTATTCCATTCGGATGTGCTCTCTACACCCTCTCCGATGAATGGAACGGACCGGGTCCCTTAGCCTACCACGCACCAGTATTCGAGTGTCAGTCCCGTGGTTTGTTCAAGTCCCCTGCAGCTGTTTCGTTGCTACTTTTCTCAAACGATCATGGCCACTGCAAACTTCAATCCCAACTTTTGGGCAATCCCTCTCCTTTCCACGGGATCTGCGGCTAGCAGATGACCATGTTATCCGGAGCCATATTGCTTCGCACACCCATATTGCAGACATAACAAATCACTCACGTCAAGCAATGACGGCCATTGAGCGCTGCCTTGGAGAGCGCGCAGCTTCCGTTCTACACACGAGAGTTGAACTTTATATTCTCAGGTTGTGGAGGTGAAGTTGTCTTCTCCGTGGTGCGTCTCCTGCTTGCTCCTCGTAATCATCGTTTCTCCTGTATGTCTCACTCGTCCTAGTCCGCTCGACGACTGCCTAGTCTGTACAAGCGCATCTGTGCGTGCATCTTTCAAAACGAGAACCAGTCTTCGAAACACTTCATCGCCATCATCACGCTCACACTCCTGGGAACGCGTCTAGTTCATGCCCCGCACTGTCATCGTTTGTGGATGGCATGTCATTCTTCTGCTTACCTTGCCTTCACTATGCCAGCACTCTGTGCCTTAATGTTCGGTTGTGCGCGTCAACGCGTTTGTGGTAATGCAACAGTTTCGAAATGTTAAAAGATCGGCGTGGGTCACTCCTTCCATGTGCGGTCCTTCATTTACGCTTCATTCTCTTGTCTCTCGTTGCTCCCGGTAAGTCCGTCGATGGATGGATTCCTCGTTCGTGGTCCTACTGTAAACTGAATATCGTGCGTGGGCTTGGCGATGGAAGCAGAAGCGATTCTTTCCCATTGGTTGGCGTAGCTATTGCGTGCCCTTTCCGTTCGTTGCTCCTCTGGTGCCGCACCCAAATATCAATGTGGATGTATTGTGATGTATCATACCTGTATTGACATGTATTCGTATTCGATGTAGTGCCCTTAATGTGTGTGTGCCTCGAGACAGGAACTGCATCACGTTCTTCAAGCGACGTGAGCATGAGTGCGCGCTTGGAAGAATCTTCAACAGATGACTGTTTCATGTAACGGGCGCCATGTTCCATGTTAAGTTCAAGAAATTAGAAAGACGAGATCCGAGTAATGGTACGGTAGCTAGGGTGCTTGGAGTCGAATGATGACAATCGCACAGAAGGTAGACGATGCGAGATCCTAATAAGGTGGAAAACATAAAGAGCTTACCGATCCTGTTTGCGTGCTAGAAAATCATCCCGGTAGATTCATCGTAGTTTCCGCGGCCTTCCCAAGGGTAGACAGTCACAGGGTGACCAGAGAGTCGCCGCGCCGCAACGACTCGCTCGATGAAATTTGGAACAGGTTCCAGCGGCTCGAGGCCCTGCAGGAAAATGTTCTGTAGCGCGGGTGCTCTTTCTTCGGAAAGCTCTTCCAGCGCTTGGCAGACATGTGGTGCAACTTGATCCGATAGGCGCAGATCCTTCACAGCGGTGAACGGGTCCAGGAGTTCCAGCCATCGAGTGTTATTCAGGACCCAGAGTGATTGTGGAAATGAAAGAACAGGAACCACGATATCGAGCTGTACCAATGTGGAGAGGAGGTGCAAGGATGAGCTGCAGACCTGCGCCAGCAATGAAAGTGGCCGACCCAACACTCCCCACCTGATATCGAAGGAGAGCTCCGGGAACTGATGTGTTTCTCTGAAAGCTGCAAATCGGATTGCATCATAGGAAGTGTACACAAATGCCGTGTGGCACTTCTTGAACGATTCTGCGAAATTGATCAACCGGTGAAGTTGTGGGATGACAAATTGGGGGTCCATGAAGAATATTATCCTGAGTTTGTTGAGAAGGGGAGCCTCGATTTGGGCGAGTAAGTCCTCCAAGTACTCGTGAACACCTTCGAACACAAGTCTGGTGAGAGAAGGGAGAACAGAGCGGGTGAGCGGAAGTGGAGGTCGACTTGTCGGATATCGAGGCAATTTGAATTCAACCCGAAGGGCTGCAAGTCTGGACATCTCCGACAGGGCGGCGCCCAAAACCTGGGGCGAGAAGTAACCGAAATCGGGAATATTCCAAAGGGAAAGAATGACGAGGTGATTGGCTGACAAAAGTAGTTTCGGCAGGCCTGGAAACGGACAATTTCTCAACACGAGTCGTCGCAGAAGTGAGGCTGATCCGCCCAAAAACGAATCCGGAAGGGGAGGGAACGTTACCCTACTTTCCTCCACCCAAATGTACAGAGATGTCAGCTCCGGAAATGGTTTCTGCATCGCTGCTACAAATGTTTCCAAATCGGAGGCTGGAATGGGTAACATCGATATTCCACATATGCGATGGCGGTGCTCCGAATTGAGGAAAGTAGTTATGTTTCCACGGATCAAGGATGAATGTGTCTCGAGACTTATCATCACCGGCAAGACTGGCAGGTCGTCCAGCATCTCAGACATCGGTCTTTTTCCTGTGTATGAAAGTCGCAGGTTCAGGCGACGTGGGGATGCAAACACGACATATCGCCATCTTTGACACACATGGACCAGTGTATGCCATCCACTTGTTCCTACGTCCCAGTCATTCACATAGAAGTAAAATATGTCCACGAGGACATCATCGGGGAGCGTGTTGATTGTTACCCGGCCTAAAATCGATTGATTAGTGGTGGTCATGGACACCGTGCAAAAGACATACTCAGACAAATTTTCCCTTTCAACGAATCTTGTATGAGACTACCAATCGTAGTCGAGGAGCGGGGGACGCAAGGCAGAAATGAGTGGATGAAGCTGAGTAATGAGACGTTTATGCCGGCCCGGAGAGGCCAAAGTCAATAATAAGTGAATGATGATAATGACGACGTACCCACGAAAGTTCATCAGTGAGGATGTAACGTCTGGGGAACTACCCTCCACACTTATGCACACTTATGAGTAAGTGCGAATACGAGACAGCATTATATTAGGTTTACGTCGCAGTTGGCCTCGTGAGCGTGAGCGAAGCGCTCAGGGACTTCGAAGAGCGTGAAAGCCGACAGTCGAGTGCTGTCACGGCTCGGCTCGAATGGACCATGCATATACGTAGCTGAGGTAAGCGTTCAACGGAAACGGCGCGTAGGGAAATTGGTAACCGAGGCAAGCATTAGATACACAGCACCTTAAGCCCGCCCTTTCCCTCTGTGGGGACCTGACCAGGTGCCAGCCCGTATTTCAGGTTTGGATAAATACTTGAACCTCCGCGGAGAATGGGTGATCGATCGCTTCAGCTGCTTCGACTGCCGACCATTACCGACAAAGATAAAAGGTCTTGCTCTCTGCCACACTCTCACATGGTTCAATCCTGCGGCCTCTGCCTTCCTCCCTCCCATCCGGTGAGCTCGGTGCCATTCCCGCCCGTCCATCCATGCCGCCGCCGCCCATGTCCCTTGCATTTTCTATAGCGCATCGCGTCGTGACATTTCCTCCTCAGCTCTTGAGTCCGATCCCCCTCTCTCGGCTAACATATCCTGTTGTGGTCACTCACTCTCCGCAGCCGACGAATTCCCACCGGAAGTGTTACCACAATTTTGAAGCCGATCGTCGACGGAACTAATGCCAAAGTCTCCCGTACCCAACAAAATGGTGTAGCCTGTCCGGGGACGCGCGGATGAGCTCGTGGAGCTGGCTTGACCCAATGTAAGGTTGCGTGTGAATCGGATCGGAATCGCCTATTGGAATCGCCTTACCCGAGCGTGCACGTCGATACGCACGCACTCTCTCGCTCTCCTTCAACCACTGGCTCGATCGCGACACAGCATCCGCCGACAATACCCGCTTCACAACCTCGTCCTCGACAGCGAACACCGTCGCCGCCAAACGCGTTGACCGGCTCGATCGTAACGCAGCTCTCGCGTGCCACATCCGTTCCATAGTCCTGTCCTCAACGGCAGACGCACCGACCCGCTCGGTCATGGTCATGACATCCGCCTCACCGCCCAATCCTTAACCGAGCCACCTCCGGCCTCACTAAACGGCGCCCCGCGCCCTCAATACCCGCATCACGGCCGATACCACATGCTCTCACTTTTTCGCCTTCCCTCTCCTTTCAGGCTCGTATGCTTCCACCTTCCACCTAGCCGGCCACCACCGCGCGGCACATGCTTTTCCTTAGTTTGATACTTGAAACAGCCACGGCCTCCCCACACCGGATTCTCATGTTACTCGTCGCCTTTCCACTTAACCTACCTTTACCCGACTCACAGCCCCTCAATACCCGCATCACTGCCGATACCACATGCTCTCACTTTTTCGCCTTTCAGGCTCGTATGCTTCCACCTTCCACCTAGCCGGCCACCACCGCGCGGCACATGCTTTTCCTTAGCTTGATACTTGAAACAGCCACAGCCTCCCCACACCGGATTCTCATGTTACTCGTCGCCTTTCCACTTAACCTACTTTTACCCGACTCACAGCCCCTATGTATGGCCCTTCTGTCGCTATGGCGCCTCCTTTCGAGTTTGAAGTGGAAAGTTAGCCAGGCCTTACCCTGTCTGTCCACTCCTTACTTGCAATCTAAACAGTCTGTCCTTGCCCTCCTTCTCCTTCTATCTCATCGTCTACTCTTCCCCTCGGGTGAACGCCCCAAAACCACTCAACGCACCCAAGCCTACACAAACAGGCATTCGTACACCAAGAGTAGAAGAAAGCAAAACTCA